>JANIHY010000166.1:98439-109205 GCA_027479065.1 Erythroxylum brevipes
TTTTCAACTTCCATTTCAATCAACTAGTTCATTTTGACTTTCATAACTCATACAACTCTACTCAAATTTCAAAGTCAACAAAACCAATCACTTCATTTCTCATCAATCTCCTTTAAGTACAATAAAAACTATAACACAATACCAATACAAACACACTCATTTAATTCCATTTAATATTGCTAATTTCTACAGAAAAATTTGGGGTCCAACATTTTATGTTAGACCCCACACCCTACCTATAGGTGTTTGCGGGTTATACCGCGGCGTGTGTTTGCGGGTGATAGCGCGACATCCAACCTTAATCAGTATTGTCCCCTCTGGCCTCAGGTGAGTTCTAGCCCTCGAACCCAAGACATCAGGGTTTTGTTCCACTTTGCGTGGACGCCTCTTACCATTGAGCCATTGCCTTTTAATGTTGGACCCCACACCCCACCCGTAGGTGTTTGCGGGTTATACCGCGGCGTGTGTTTGCGGGTGATACCGCGACATTCAACCTTAATCAATATTGTCCCCTCTGGCCTCAGGTGAGTTCTAGCCCTCGAACCCAATACCTCAGGGTTTTATTCCACTTTGCATGGACGCCTCTTACCATTGAGCTGAGCTTGGTAATTTGTGTTAAATGTACAATGAGAGTTGGCGTTTAATAGACAAGTTATTGATTTATTAGG
Source organism: Erythroxylum brevipes (assembly GCA_027479065.1). Lineage (NCBI taxonomy): Eukaryota > Viridiplantae > Streptophyta > Magnoliopsida > Malpighiales > Erythroxylaceae > Erythroxylum > Erythroxylum brevipes. The sequence goes on from JANIHY010000166.1 coordinate 99,108, forward strand.
AAGAGATTTCAATAGATTGATATACTGCCTATAGGATAGCTTTATATCTAGTTGAATGTTTAGGAAAGACTTTGCATATCGAGAGATCCCAAAGTTAATCATAATTTATTTAACTAGTGACATTTAGTTGCACTTTGAGAGAGGGTAACTAAAATTTTAGGAAATCTTGGCCCAAGCATAAATTGAATCAATTAACCAAAGGGAATCAATGAAAAGTCCTAATTTTTAATCATGATTTTCTCCAAGTTTTAGTTTACGAGTTTGGCTTTAGTTGCGTTGTTTTCTTTTACCTTTAGTTTGTCTTTGTTTTACTTATCTATTTAAATTTGATTGAATCGGTTTCTTAAACAAAGAGCAACCTGAATTAAGTGGTGCTTAGGCACAATCCTTATGGGATCGACATTTGCTTTTTACTACAAATCATGACCCATATACTTGCCGTTTTGAGCGGAAAATTAGTAGTTTGTTTTGCAATTAATAAAGAAGTCATTTGATGAGATGCGTCTAGCTAAAGTCCTTCAAAAATTAGGGTTTTCACACTTAAATTTGTTTTACCTCACTAAGGACATAGTCTATGGCGTGGTTATGGCCCAAATCATGGGCTTCATTATTTCCTTTAGGTTATGAACACAACCTCTAGTATGATTATGTCTCTAAGATGTGGTTCTTTCTATTTCTTGAAAATTAAAACATGACCTTTAACATAACCATGTCTTTTAATAATTGATATTTTTATTTCTCCTTTGACTTGCACATAGTTTCTTATATGTTATGGCTTATGCCATGTCACTTGCTACACTTGATCCTTCTAGGACATAAGTTTACACTTGAGCATCGCCTAGATTGTTTTCCTCTAAGAATTATAAATCTCTTCATGATATTTTTTTTATGGAATTCTCACCTATTCTTAGAAAGTCCCAAGGTCCAATTTTTACAATTACATGGAAAAGAAATATAAAACTAAATTGAAAAGGTAATTTAACCTTAAAATCAAGAAACAATATATGAGAAAAGTTTTGCATTTTTATGCACATCAAATATCCCATACTTAATATTTTGCTTATTCTAAAAAAAATCAATTTAATCACTCTTAACAAAAATAGTTACCAATTCCAACAAGGTGTTTAACAACTCAATACGATTAGTCAAGATAATACATTATTCATTAATTAGTAGCCATTTAAATACTTGCATTAAATCATAAGTTAATTCAATTTATCTCAACAATCCATTAAACATTAACTTAATATTTAAAACTCATCCTAATTTTTAAAGTAGACAAAAATGAGTAAGAATTTTAAATTTTTAGACAATTTAATAGCCTAAATTAATAAAAAATAAAACGCTAAAATAATTGTTTGAAAAACAACCCAATTTTTTGACATAAGGACAAACTTTAATATGATTGCTTATAGTTAGTTAGGTCTTTGCTTTAAATGGATACTAGTAGCGCTTTAACTTCAACATTTTGACTTAGGTAAAAGGCATTAGAGTAAATTTATTTTTTTCTCTCTTATACACAAATATTTTTGTTTTATTTTATTGTATATTTTTAATAGGATATTAAAATTCTTAAAAAGGATCTAATTTAATTAAAAAATGCCTAAATTATACAAAATTATCATAAGATAAGTTAAGTATCTATTATCATGATTATTTTAGCAAATCTGAACTATATTAATTATTAATGCTTATGAATATTTGCTTAAAAATAATTGAATTAAAAATTGACCAAACTTAAAATATGTAATCTCAATCAGTCTTCTTCGATTGAAAAATATTTTCATAATTATTCCATTTTAAACTAATTGTAGTAAAATTGAAAAACACAGCATGGCTAAAAAATAATTGATTCTCTCCCCATACTTGAGTTAAACATTGACCCTAATGTATGAAATATAAACGATCAAAATAAAAATTAAGGAAGATAAACATAAAGGAATGAAAATAAAAAGGGATTATAAACTTCTCTATCCCTTGTTTATCATTTTCTATCTAAGGTATTTATGATTGACATCTAGAATTTATTTATACCATGTAAATAAACACAACTAAATAAAGAAAAATAATAAAATGCAAAAGGAAACTTAATATTAAGTTAAACTAAAATTAATATGGAACATAAATAGAATAACGTAAGTGTAAAAAATATAGTTATCATAAAAGGGAAAACGTAATTTGTAAAAAGAATAAAACTTAAAGGTAAGAAAAGTTAATAAGAGCTCAGTTAGTAATAGGCCATTCCTCATTATAAATATACTCCTCTAATGTTGTTAAAGATTATGGAGGCATCTTAAAGTATCCTATATACATAGCATAAGCAGATAACCCTTGCTCCATTCTTCTTAATCAGCTTCATTAGAAGCATTTTAAAGTATCCTACATACTTGAAGAAGGTAGATAACCCTTGCTCCATTCTTCTTAACCGCCTATATGCTTTATTTAAAACATATCTTTGACTATGCAGCTTGGTCTTTATACAATGAATAGTCTTATCAATCCTCACCAATATCATTTGTTATGGTGAAGTCTTAACATCTCTAAAACCCTTCGTCGCCTTTTCCTCATGAGGTGCATCATCTATTATCGACCTTCCTAACTAATTTTATAGCCTCTTCATTTCCAAGCCTAGAGCACCCACACGACAGCTAATAGTTAGACTTGAAAGATAATAAAAAAAACTCCTAGGTTTTTTGCTAGTTTAGTAAGATAGAGCCTCCATGTATTGCATAATGTTATTTATTGACTACATACATATATTGCATAGTGCTATTTATTGTCCATGTACTCTAAATATACTATAAAATATTTACTTAGGTGATATAGTCTCATCTCAATTAGGCACCATAATGAAAACAAATCTCTATGTTTGACTACTCCTATTAAACTCTCCTTTATCCCTAAAAGTGAATAAGTTATTACCCTATGTAGGTATCTAAGAAGGTAGGTAGTTAGGTGCTTTTGGTTATTGATTGACCATAAGCAAATTTGCTTATTGATATAGTTCTTAAAAAATCTTTAGGTTTTTACTTATAAAGCTTGTTAGGGAACTCAATTATAGAGTTTTTAGTGTCCTTCATTTTCACCTATTTGGATATGTAAAGCTTTTATCACAATAACAAACTCATTAAAAAATAGAGATCATTTAATTCCCCTAACTTGAATGATATTTTATCTTATATTTAACATACCTAATCATGTCTAGTAGAGTTAAAATTTTTAAAGTGATTTCTTAATAGGCATTATTAGTCATATCAAAAGCTAGTTTCCACTACCCATTACCTACATAACTCCTTACATCATTTACCAAACCCACACTTTCTAAACCACTCCAATATATGCATTTGTTTTCTTCAAAAGCTATATGTTTCAAAGCATATTGTTCAAGATGGTCGTCATAGTAGCAAGTAGGCGTATTTTGTTCATTATGAGGTGAACCTTTAACTTTTATGGATGGTTGGGAACTCATGGTTATGTGTATGGGTAAAAAATTAAAACTATGTGAAGGATTGCTTAAGATTGTAAAAATTCCTAAAAGTTGAATTTTTAAGCCCTAAATTTCTAAAATATGGATTTAGAGAAGAAAAACATTGTTGAATCTTGGTAAGAATATAGGAGAAATGTCAAAAAGCGTATAGGTTTTTCTAGGAAACCTGATTTAGATTGTGGGCATTTAAAGAAATTGGGAGAGATTAAGAGAAAAGTGAATTAGGAGATGGAAGAGTGTGTTTGTTGGTACCCTATGGGTTTTAAAATTTTAGTGACATATTCTATTATAGAACTACAATGTAGATCACAAAGAATTCTAGATTTGGAAAACATTAGACAAGATTTAGGGCGCAAGCTTGGTCTAGATCGTGAAGGCTTTTAAGAACTCTAAATCTAAAGCCGTAAGCATAGTTGTGTTCCTAGGCCATGGATCATTTTGTTTTGTGTTTCCTCTAAGCATGAATAGAGGCATGGGAGTGTCTCTAAGTTGCAGATCTTTTTGTTTTTCTTGTCAATTAAGCATAGTTGAGACCTTGGCATGCCCTATGTCATGGATCCTTTTGAAAAACTCAAAAGACAACATGGTTTAGGGCATAAGTGTGTCCCAAGCCTTGTTTAAAATAATCCAACACACATTTTTTTTAATGTTTCCACTAATTTGTTTCTTAGATGTTTAACAAAATTTAAGCCCAACCCTAGACGTGGAAAATATCTCTTAAAGTTTTGAGTTGAAGATGATGAAGTCCCTATTATGTTTAGGGTGTTCTATAAGCAAAGGTGCTTAATTTGCTAAATTTCATCATTGAAAATACTATTGCATGTACCATACTTTGGTATAATTCACCACAATCTATGTCTTGATTTGAAACATATAATAGATTGGAAGCAAGCACCACATTTGCTTGGTCCATCAACAAACAACAAAGAATAGATAGGAAATGGAGAAAAGAAAAGGTACCTTGTTCGTAAACTAATAATCATACATCATAACATGATACTAATAGATTATCATGTAACTCAACTATTTCAATAAAAGTACTTATTTTAACTTAATTGAATCAACAACTTTTTACATTTCTAATCCATCTTGTTTATAGCAACAATAGCTTATGCATCTGTTATTCATTAATTGATTTAAATATTTAATAATTGAATTGAAAGAGATATAAATTGTTAGAGGGATGTCTACATCCAAATCTCAAAACTTTAAGTAAAGAGAAGCACATTTTCTTCCCCGAAGAGAAATTGTTTGCATTGGAATAATATGTACACAATATTAAAGTGCATTTACTGAAGAGAAATTGTTCAAAAGAGATGGAAAAGTATCATCTTTTTAAATGTGAACAACTCTATTACCAACACATTTACTGCCGACATCTAGTTTTCGAAAATAAATCTACGCATAGGGGACCATAGCATAAATGCAACACTTCATTAAGTATAAGGGACCACAACATACAATCATAAACAAACAAGTACTAAGAAGAAGATTTAGGGGACCACATATATAAAAACATAAAAGCTAGACGACAATGAACCTACCATGATGAATTGTCAACTTTTTGTTCAAAAACTTGAAGAGCGTGCAAGTTGCTTCTAACGTTATAAACGAAGTGTGGTAGAAGAAGAAACAATTAGGAATTAAGGAAGTCCGAAATCATCCGAAGAATATTTAGGTGGAATTGAAATTGATCAGACTCAAATCGTTTAAACAACAACATAATTTCAGATTAGGGATTCATGAAGAATGATGCATATTAAACTGAAGCTTCAAGACGGTGTGTGCTAGGTCAAAACGCACAACATTTGATGCCTAGGTTTAAATGAAAGCAAGTTCATCAAAACGTACCGTTTAATAGAAATAGGACATTAAATTGCACCATTTTACACCCTAGGACCCACTTCTATTTATTTTTTAAATTCAAGTCATCAATGTAGGTCCCACTTTAATAAAATTTAAAAGAATCACGTCAAAAAAGAAAAATGCCACGTGACATTTAATTGACGGTTGCCTAATACTTATAATTTTTCCATCCAATAATAGGATATTTTTAACATTCTCCAAACATTATAGTTTATTTTGAACGCTTCAAAATGACAATTTGAATTTCAGTGCAAACGTTCGAGATTAAATTGCTCTTTTGGCCTTCTTTGAGTTGATAGTGCATCCTTTTTACGTCTGACTTCGGATGCCTTGTGCCATACTGAATGAATGGAATGATTTGGGGTTAAGTATAGGTGCAGAATCGAGCTCTGATTTCACTTTACAGATGAAAAATGAATACGAAGAAGCAATTGGAGAAGCGAGTGAGAGAAAGGAAGATTCCTTGAAATATTTGTATTATATATTAGGACACAACCCGACGGCAGTATATAGCTGAATGACCGTTACATAATTTCCAGTGAGAGCATAAACAGCGTAACATTCTACAATCGTCTTACATGTGTTATTTACTTGAACAATACAGTAGCATCGCTGGTATTGCTTAAACACCAAAACTTATATATTGTAAAGAAAATGCAAAGCGATTTTAGATGCATTATATGCCATAGAAAATGGCATATAACCCTAAGAAAAGGAAATGATACGACTACTTAAAGAAAAGTTAAGCTTGACTGATGCAAACAAGCTAACAGCAAAGCCTGTGAACACAAATAGAAAACGATGGTCGCAGAAGATTTAGTCCAGTTAAAACTTTCTAGGAAATTTTCCCATATACAATTGCTCTAGTTCGAATCTGAGGAGCATCATCAAATGCTGAACAAATTGAAACCTGGCACTCAGCCAAAAATTTACGAGGCAGCCTGTGCCTGTGTATGCTCTTGAAGTTGACCGACTAGCTTGTATGTACGCCCTGAGAGAGGCCTGGTGTGATCTATTAACTGCTCATACCTGGAAGAGTTGAATAAGTAAATTTTCAACGAATCAAACCAGAGCAAGCAACAAAAACAGAACTTGACTATATCATCATAAACCGGATTCCTGTAGTCTTACACATTTGGACGATTGGGCTCCATGGTTACAGTTCCTGACTCTGAGTCAATTTTAGCATCAAGTTTCAAGTTTCGGATGAGATTTACAATCCACCTTTCAGCATCCTCATAATTCAGATTTAATCTCTCTGCGAGAACTCTGGCAGCCATAACATATTGATATTAATCAGTATGGGACTGGGATGTCACCAAAACACTTTCCTATACAGTCTATGACAATACTAATAGCAGGGATGTTCTAACAAAAACATGTGTGGCAGAAAAATAACTAGTAAAAAGTACAACTGATTCATACACCCCCAAACAAGTTCTCTAACGCTATCATCATCTTTTTAAGTGAGTTAAAAACATTTATATGATGTCTTTCCATTTGATTCAAAAACAAATCTCCCTTAATGTGAAGCCAGACACAATTTCCTTGCATCAAGAAAGTTGCTAGCATTTTAACCCAAAAAAATAGTTCATAGTGTTCAAAATATTTTTTTAGAAGTATCACTAAGTCATTAATGCTGCAAGAAGTTATCCCTGTAGATGATTTAACATAATATGTTAACAACAAATTATCATGCATGTGCTCTCAAAGGAACATTTTATTTCTGAAAGTTGCAGGCATTTAAAGATTCTCCACATATCTTCTGGGAAATAGACAGAACATGAACAAGAATAAAATCTAGAAACCAAGTGCTAAAATTCTGGTTAAGGAATTCACTTATCCCTAAAAAAAATTCACTTGGGAAACTTTTGGAAACATTTAAAAGTCAGTACTTACCCCATGTCAATGCGTTGATGAATTCGGCAATAAGTTTCGAAGATAAACAGACGAGCATTTTCAAGGAACTCGTCTCTTAATGGAACAGTAGAAAAGTTACCATCTTCAACTCGTTTTCCAAGGAATGGATCATTAATTATCACCTAAAGTATGCAACAGATTGAAAAATGGATAGTTAAAACTTTATCCAAGCATTTTCATTGTAATGAATCAATGAAATAAGCTCCTCCCAGTATAGAGGAATACTGATATCAGATGTAAAATAGTGATTATGCAGGACATGACCACAGGTCAATCAGCAGAAACATTCCCATAATAATTATCAGCAAGCCAAAATCGGGATAGAAATCTTACTTCTTCACACTCTTTCATCTTCTTTTGTGCCCCATCAAAATCATAATTAACATAAACACATGCTATAAACTGTGTGATGGGATCTTTGTAAACATGCTGTTCTTGCTGGATAACCTTTATAAATTCTTTGAATTGAGGTCTTCTCCTTTTGTTGACAATGAATGCGGTTGCTAGGTAACGTAAGAGATGAGGAGCATTGGTTTGAATAGAATTAAGATACCTATAAAGAATTTAAATAGACAATAAGAGCTCCAGACTATAACTGAGAGGTAACATTAAGAAAGACTAGAATACAACCGAAATAAAGGTTAACTTCAACTTTAAATACAGAAGTTAGTCCAAGCAGAAGAGAAAGACATATTGCTTCACATACTCCCAAAACTTTGTGGGTAAAGTTAAAGGTATGCCCAACTCATAACAGATACTTTTCTTATCACTAAGATGAAAAATAACATGCAACTGATGAAAAATCGGAAATTGGTTTACCACACATATCGAAGACATGAATTTAATAAGTACACCATCAACTCACCTCTATTTAAAATGATTAACTGCAAAATGCAAAATTGGTGTAACTACAATCACAGTGGGAGACATCAGCACTTAGCTACTGCAAAATACTTATTGACACATTGAATTACATACTCATTAATGTTTTAGGTGCAGAAATATGGCAAATCACCCATATATCTAAAGAAAAAACATAATAGTCACATGAGGGCAATTCTTCTTTCACATTTTGCCACAATAACCTTTTCAAGTAAAGCTTCAGCATTCATTGTGGCAATGTTTAACGATGCTATTAGATAGAAGATAGTGAATATCCAAGAAAGCAGAAAATTGAAAATTTTAAATAACAGTAAGAAAATATTAAAGCTTATTTGTTTGTACAGTTGTGAAGCGATTTTTTAAAAATCAGTGGTGTAGTAGACCGAGTTTTCAACAAGATAAAGGCAAGAATAGAACAAGTCATACTTTTCCTGATTAAAGAGGTCAATAATTTGAGTTCTTCCATTATCATTGTTGAAAAAGATGAAGAGACTCCAATGCATCAACCAAACCCTACTTTGTACCTGATTCAAGGGTGACGAAAAACTCTGCAGCCAAAAGTGAACAATCAATAAACAAATCTTTAGAAAACAAAAAAAAAAAGAAAGAAAGAAAGAAAATAGTATCTGAAGGTAAACAGAAAGTGTCTCGTAAACAACTTTTGAATCAATTATCTCCTTCAGACGATTAAGTTCTTCAAGAGCAATATCCCAGTTCTGCATGAGAATCTCAGCAGCTAACTTTCCCCACAAGGCACTCAGACTCCTCTCGCTGTTTGTGCACAGTGCTCTGTACTGATACAGATAGTCTGCTGCACCGGAGTAGTTACCACATTCAAACTGAAATTTCGCATAATGATACAATGCCTCAATCTGTTCAGCACCAATCTGCTCAATTTCGGGAAAAAAATCTTCAGCAAATTGCATTCTATTCTTGCTCAAAAACAAAAACAAAAATGAACAAATGAATTATCGCCTGATAACGATCATGAAGCATCTGGAGATTGTACTGCTTGTCAGCTCTCAACTCCTGAACTGCATTCATGTTCTGCAAAAACGCAGCCGCCGCCTCCTCCAACGCCTTCAGTCTCGACACCACCTCCGCTCTTCTCTCCACCATATCTAATTACAACAACGACCACACATCATAGCATATGTTAATCTGATACCTAATTACAACAACCACACATCATAGCATATGTTAATCTGAGTAACAGTAATAATAAAATACAGTTTTAAAGAGAAAATAAATAAAATTATAAAAGAACCAACCTTGAGGAACGTCGTCAGCATGATAGAGACTTTTGTGAATGTCCATAGCGTAATCAACCATATTGGTCTTGTTGAGAAGCGCTATTTTGGACTTCAAGATCTGCTCGTCTGGATATAGCTGACGTTCCTGCACAAACTCCAGCAAAGGAAAAAGTAGATGCCTGTCCAGATATGGAGCGATTTTCGGTGTCATATCGTAGTTAGCCATAGTTGTAATTAGGGTTTATGGTTGTCACTCAAATCTCTGGGGATGTCTGTTCTAGTGTTTTGATTTTGTACCCCTACAGAGACGCCTGAGAGTGCCTAAAACTTGACGAGAGCTTGTAAGATAGGGTTTCAACAAGAAAACAAATAAAAAAAGAGGTGCTATTTTGGGAGGGCTTTCTTTCTTTTGCCTTTCCGCTAAAGCCTTGAGATTTTAGTTCTCGGTGCGACAAGGAACATTATATTCTTTTTTGTTTTCCCTTCAATTAAGTCCCTTACCTAAAATTTTGGGCAAACTGTGATTTTAAGTATTTAGTAATCCATTCATTTGCTTTACAGTAATATAGTATCTAAAATTTATTAATCCAAATTCAACCTAACCAAAATTTAAATTCCTTCAACCTTAAGAATCTGTCCATTTGCTACCTTAACAGTTCTATGACCTTGACAAGGCAGAATATCAACAAA
>JANIHY010000168.1:0-22711 GCA_027479065.1 Erythroxylum brevipes
CTACAGCCGATGGATCAGCTACAACTGTAGCTGGTCAAGGAGATGTATGTTTGAATAAATTCCTCACATTAAAAAATGTTCTTCATGTACCAAACTTATGCACTAATCTTATTTCCATCCATAAATTGACCTCCGATTCTAATTGCGATGCTCTTTTCTCTCCATCTTATTGTGTGTTTCAGGAAAGGAGCACGAAGAGGATGATTGGGCATGCTAAGGAAAGGAATGGTCTCTACCATCTTGACCAGCCATGTAGTGAACAAAGTAGCATTCAGGGTTCGTCACCCGTTGCTTTTCTTTCTGATATGTTAGAATTTAGGAAAAATAAGATTTGGCTTCAACACCGTAGACTTGGACATCCCTCTTTTAATGTGTTGAAAGTCATGTTTCCTTCTTTATTTAAAGACATATCTATTGAACAATTCCATTGTGATGTTTGTGAGTTGGCCAAGCATAAACGTGCTTCTTTTCCCATTCATAAGAAAACATATTTGACGCCTTTTGATCTTATTCATAGTGATATTTGGGGACCATCTACTGTGGCTAATATTTCTGGGGCTAGATGGTTTGTATCTTTTATTGATGACTGCACTCGAGTTTCTTGGATCTTTCTCTTAAAACATAAATCTGATGTGAGTCATATATTTCCTGTTTTTTATAACATGATCAAAACTCAATTTGGGGTAGGAATTAAAAGATTTCGATCAGATAATGCAAAAGACTTTTTCAATCAAAACTTATCTTCCTTTTTTCAGAAACACGGCATTGTACATGAATCCTCGTGTGTTTACACACCTCAACAAAATGGTGTGGCAGAAAGGAAAAATGGTCATCTCCTTGCTGTCACAAGAGCTTTTTTGTTTCAAAACAATGTCCCAAAACATTTTTGGGGAGAAGCAGTTCTCACTGCCACTCATATCATAAATAGACTTCCTACAAAAGTTCTTGATTTGAAGAGTCCTATGCAAATTCTTTCACAATTTTTTCCAAACCATCCTATATCAAATAATTTAATTCCAAAGAATTTTGGGTGTGTGGCATTTGTTCATGTGCATTCTCCAAACAGGAATAAACTTGATCCACTCAAAAGTGTGTTTTCACAGGTTACTCTCTTACTCAAAAGGGTTATAAATGTTTCAATCCTCTTACCCAAAAAGTGTTTGTTTCTGCTTATGTCACTTTTGTTGAAACTAAACCTTATTTTACCAATCATTATTCTTCAAAGGTTAACCACTTATCGAATAGTGAGGACAGAAATTTGTTTCTTCTTGAGTTTCCACCCTCTAGTTTCCCTCTCAAAGAACTAGAAAATACATCCACCATTATTTCTTCTGAGTTTTCACCTGAACCTACACCTTTGCCTACTAGGAGGGAACAAACCCAAAATTCTATCCGTCCATTGCAGGTTTATTCAAGAAGGAAGGAACCATTACCTACGACTGAGCATGCCCCCTCATATGACTCTGCTCCTATTACTACGCCGGTAAGTATTTCTACCACTTTGGATGATTTGACTGTTCCTATTGCTCTTAGAAAAGGGACACGAGCATGTACTAAACACCCACTCAATTTGTATGTGTCTTATTCCTCTTTTATCTCCTCAACATCAAACTTTCCTTGCTAATCTTCATGCTATTCCTCTTCCCAAAACATTGTCTGAGGCATTAGGGAATGAAAATTGGAAAAAGGCTATGCAGGCTGAGATGGATGCACTTGAGAAGAACAACACTTGGGATCTGGTGAGACTACCTAGTGGCAAGAAGCTTGTTGGATGTCGATGGGTGTTGACTATGAAGTACAATTCTGATGGCAAATTAGAACGGTACAAGGCCAGGTTAGTAGCTAAAGGATATACTCAGACTTATGGGATTGATTATTTGGATACTGTTGACAAATTAGGAATGTGTAAATTAGGAATGTGTATAATTAGGATTCTACTGTTATTATTCTTCCTTAATTAGTTCCTCCTTAATTAGGATAGTTTTTTCCTTTATATTCATGTGTTTATACGTTGTAAAATATAGAGTATGAAATAAACTCTTCAGAATTCTTCAGATACTTTTGCTCCTGTGGCGAAAATGAATATAGTTAGAATTTTACTGTCATTAGCTACCCATTTTTCTTGGCCACTTCAACAGTTTGACGTCAAGAACGCATTCCTCCATGGTGATCTTGAAGAAGAAATATATATGGAGATTCCTCCAGGCTTTGCCTCATCAACAACACAGGGCATGGTATGCAAATTGAGAAAGGCCTTGTATGGACTCAAATAATCTCCACGAGTTTGGTTTGAAAGGTTTACCAAAGTCTTGCTCTCATTGGTTTACAAGCAACGCCAAGGCGATCATACACTGTTTGTGAAACATTATGTTTCAGGGGGAGTGTGCATTCTTCTTGTGTACGTGGATGACATTATTGTCATAGGAGATGATTTTGAAGGGATGGAACACTTGAAAAAGCGGTTAGTGAAGGAGTTTGAGATCAAAGACCTTGGGAAACTCAAATACTTCCTTGGTATTGAGGTTGCTCGCTCTAGGAATGGAATTTTCATTTCTCAACAAAAATATGTGCTAGATCTTTTGAAGGATACAGGTATGTTGGGGTGTAAACCTGTAGATACGCCTATAGAACAAAATCATAGATTGGGTGAATTTTCAGAGGATATGGCTGTTGATAAAGGGTCTTATCAGAAACTTGTTGGAAGACTTATTTACTTATCCCACACTAGGCCTGATATTGCCTATGCTGTGATTGTTGTTAGTCAGTTTATGCACAATCCAAAAGAAACTCATCTTAGAGCTGTGAATAGAATTCTGCAGTATTTGAAAGGGTCTCCTGGAAAAGGAGTGATGTTCAAGAAAGGCGAGAAATTGATCCTTGAAAGCTATACAGATGCAGACTATGCAGGATCTTCGGTTGATAGGCGATCTACTTTTGGATATTGTACCTTCTTAGGAGGTAATCTTGTAACCTGGAGGAGTAAGAAACAGAATGTAGTTGCCAGGTCTAGTGCAGAAGCAGAATTCAGATCTATGGCACTTGGAATTTGTGAACTTTTGTGGCTGAAGATAATCTTGGATGATCTTAGAATTAAATGGGAAGGTCCAATGAAACTTTTTTGTGATAATAAGTCAGCTATTAGTATTGCTCATAACCCAGTACAACATGATCGTACGAAGCATATTGAAGTTGACAGGCATTTTATCAAAGAAAAACTCGACAGTGGTTTGATTTGTACTCCTTTTATTTCTACAAGTGATCAACTTGCTGATATGTTTACTATGGGTTTGTCCGGAGCAGCATTTCAACGATTGGTCTCCAAGCTTGGAATGGATGACATCCATTTACCAACTTGAGGGGGAGTGTGGGAAAATTAGTTCCTAATTAGTTCCTAATCTATAGGGATTTTATTCTGCTATTGTATAGATTCTGCTATTGTATAGGGATTTTATATTGTATAGGATTTTATTTCCTTGTATAAATACAATAGAATTATTGAGTTATCTTATTCTACAACTCCCAATCATCTTCCTTGATTTATGGTCTTGAAATTCACAATGAGATTCAAGTAAGACAGCATGACATTTAGAGTCATTAGATAATTTGCTAACAGACAATAAATTGCATGCTAGTTTAGGAACATAAAGGGCATATTGAAGAGCAAAGGTTTTTAAATTTTTATTTGACCTTTTCCTACAATGGGTTAAAACTCCCCTTAAATATCCTAACTCTTTCACATCCAGAATAGGACAATTAAGTTTTGAAAAAAGAACATGAGGTCATGTGACCACATGCCCCTAAATTAATGACACATTCGGAAAATTTTGTTTCAAGATAGAGCATTAGCATTGCTACATGTTTGTGTGAAAGAACCACTAGGAGCACTAGATAAGGAAATGGTTTTTAAAAGTTTAGAAGGTCTTGTTTCTCCTTATTGAATAAAGTTAATTAAGCTTCATCGGTATAAGAGGATGTATATGTTGGCCTATCACTTGGTTTGTTGCTCCTCCAATTTGCAAGCTTCCAATGGAGCTTCCAACATATCTCTCAAGTATGGAGACATTTGTTGCAATGATCAAAACATGCATGAGATTTTTTTAATTATGGAGGTTTAACATTTTGTTTGCACTTGTTTTTGATACAATCATGGCTGAATTTTCCACAGTTGAAGCCTCACTCCTTTAACCAAGCATGACATTCTGATAACTTTCATCCCTTCTAACTTTAACAAAGACTTCACTAATAAGAGGAAGTGGTTTGGGACAATTATCCTCCATCTAACTTCATCAAATTCAATATTAACACTAGCCAAGAATCTGTAAATATGGTGATCCTCCATCATCTTTCTATACCATTCATAATCATTAAACAAACCTAAATCTTGCCATAACCTTTTCAATAAATTGAAGTTCTTGGTGAAATTGTCCTCTCCTTGACAAATGCCACCTAGTTTACTTGTCAATTCATAAATTTGGGATTGATTTCCCAATACATCTTAGTGACATCGTCCCAAAGTTCTTTGGCTATTGGATAACTCATATAGTTAGAGTTGATATCCTCTTCCATGGAATTCACTAGCCACTTCATGACCATGAATTTTTCATCATACCAAGCATATGTGATGTCTTCTTTTGCTCGCGCCTTCTTTTCCCTTGTCCAGTTCCCAGTCTTCCCTTGACAACACTAATACACTGTGACTAACTAAAACTAGTGCAAGAATTATCACCATTAAGTTTAATGTTGGTGATTTCAACTGAACAACAAGCATTGTTGGAGAAATGTTTTCCAAAGGTATTTGATGATCAAGCACCCCATGTTTCGAATAATGAAGGGCAAACAAGGTTTTTCTTGGTAAAGTAAATATGTCCTAATTTTGACACTATATAAGCTGAAACGAATGATTCAATTATTCACTCTATTTCAAAACTATATTCAATAATGCTACTTATAGGAGACATAAAATATAAACTGAGGATCTAAATAATTTCCTACTTTTAATGCTAAATAAACAGTTTCCTATTTTGTATCAACGACTAAAAAAAATTAAATATTTACCATTGTAAAATCAACAAGATTTCAACCACATCATCGCAGAAATTCTTATTCCCAATAAAACTGATAAAGAAACTTGGTTGGATGTTGTTGCATCAAAATACTTTCACAACAGAAGAAATCCATGATAGGCCAACCCTATAGAGTCAAAATCAAGTAGCAAAAATTCCTTCAATTAGTAAACCTTTTTGTTTTTAATACATTTAAAATCTTTAGTAGTAACATTTGTTTTTATATTCACTACATGAATTTACAACACCCACGACTCTTGTCAACAGACTATTAAATCATGCATAGAAAACAATTTCATCACCCAAACCAAACTGTAATAATGGAGGAGAAGATTTTGATTTGACAAGAAATAAGCATATTACAAACGTTTACAACTCTGTTGGTAATATTACTAGTTTTGTTGTGCCTTTCAATCTGGTTTATTTGTTATCCATTGCAAGTTGTTAGAAAGCTTAATTTCATAGATTAGGACATGTATCACTTGAAAACAAGTGTCAATCCTCTTTTTTTTTCTCCAAAATTTGCAAAAATCAATCCCTGTCACTCTTGATTGGTTGAAAAATAATCATTTCTGCTAAATGTTGCCATATTAGTCTCAACCCAACCCCTAGCATCCAACATTATTGCAGATTTTTTTTTTTCATTTGCTCCAAGTACATTGAAGTAAGATCCAAAAAGGAAGTAAAACTCTTTTCTTATTCTAAATTTTTATAATAAAGTTTAGCAATTCAATCTCTCAAGAAAAGTAATTAAGGCATGCCATCTTTTCTTAGTCAATTTATTCTTTTATTGAAAATCAAAAGCAAAACTCCCATATTTTCTCTCCTTTTGCAAGGAGGGAGTATTACATCAAAGTATTGCAATTGAATCTTCTACTAAAAATAATTAAGTTATACCATCTTCTATTATTGAATTTCTTTGTATTGTTTTAATAAAACCCAATAAACAAATATTAAATTTTATATATTTACTGATTTAGTTATCTAACCATTACCTGTGTTGATTGCTTTAACAACATGACAGTCGAAAACATGTGGCAAACAAATAAGGTGTAATTACGACACGATCTCAGAAGTCAGAAAATGCAGAAGAAACTAAGAGAGGGCAAAGAGGTTAGACACATAGTCGCCTGTGTGCTTGTGTCTCAAATTTCATATAAAGAAGAACAAAGATTTAACAAAAAATCAAAATTTAAAATTTCTTTGCCAGAATACTAGATACACGGGTTCAGACTCAAAACCACCAGCTAAACATCCAATATCAAATATCAATAAATAACCCATAAATAATTCTCTGAAATATCCTAAAGTTTCAAAGCCAACGACATGAAAGCTGTGAGGTACAGATACCCACTTAGGAGGTTTAATTCCATTCCCACAAAAGTTTTAAACACCGGGCACCAAGCAAGCACAATGCTTAAACATGATCGTCTATGTTAAATACAGATCATAATAAACAAGCATATATTGAGAAGAAACTAAAAATCAGGAATGCAAAAAGAAAAATTGAAAGGAGATTAGGGAACAGAATATAGAATGAAAAGTAAAAACCTTGCAAATAGGGCAGCTGACTTTGAGAGCAACAGCTCTGGCCTCGAGCTGAGAGCCTTTGGCTTTCTGATTCCTCTCTGCATTTCTCCTCTGCGCTTCGATCTTCTGCTTTCCTCGGGTCATCTCTCGCCACCTCTTTGTCTCTCGTCTAAAGTAAATGAACGATTAATTAATGGTCACTAGAAGTCATTAACAACTTTCGTAATTGTCCGTATTGCCCCTACTAGTGCTTGCGTGGAAATGTGAATACAGCCTTTTCCTTCACTTTAGCGTTTTACCTGTGATGCGTGGCTTGGTTGTTTAGTCCGTCTAAATAAAAATAAAAGCAACATCCAGAAAGTGTATAAACTGTAAATACATTAAATTACTTCATTTACATTATAAAGTTATAAAAGAGAGTAATCACTAAAAGAGAGCAATCGAAAAGAAAGTGAGAAAGGAACTTCCATCTCAGAAAATCAGTTTGGATTCGTATTAAGAAATCTACGATGGAAGCTTTACAGCTCTTGAAAAAATTAACGAAATATTATAGGGAGAGATAACCTAACCTATACGTGATTTTTATTAATTTAGAGAAGACATATTACAAGGTTTATAGGAAAATTATGTTAAGGTTTTTAGAAATTAAGGGGTTCTTATGACTTATATATAGGTTATTAAGGATATGTATAAAGGTGTAAAAATTAAAGTAAGACAATACGAGGAGATACAAAGCATTTTTCTATTGATATTAGGTTTCACCAAAGCTCCTCTTTAAGTTCCTTTCTGTTTGATATGCTCGCCAAAAATATCTAAAAAGATGTACCCGATGTTTATTATTTATTGATCATATTGTTTTAATTGATGAAACAAAAGAGGTGCCAATGTCAAGCTTAAACGATGGAGGAATTCGTTAGAGCCGAAGGACTTTAGATTGAGTAGGACTAAGATTGAATACATAGAGTATAACTTTTCAGGACATAGGTGACTACCAATGTAAAGGTGAGGATTGGTTCAAAAGTTAAACTTCAAAAGAAGTATTTAAGATTTATCATTCAAAACAATAAAGAGATTGACGAAGACATGATTCACTGGATCAAATTATGGTGGCTTAAATGGAGAAGTATATCAGGAGTTTTATGTGACAAAAAGATATCATTAAAGCTTAATAGTAAATTTGATCATGTAGCGATTAAGTCGGCAATGCTCTATAAAGCAGAATGTTGACCCATCAAATAGGTGCATAGTAATAAGTTAATGATGACGGAGATGAGGATGCTACATTTGATGTGCAACCTTATTAAAAGAAATAAGATTAGGAATGCAATAGTAAGGGACAAATTGAAGGTGGGTCGGTGGCTAACATTATTGAAAAATTAAAAGAGACAAGACTTAGGCGGTTTAGCCATATTAAGAAGAGACACCTAAATGCTTTCGTAAGAAGATGTAAGAAGATTGTATTTAGAGACTGTAAGGAAAAAAATGAAGGCCTTAAAAGAATTGGGAGACGTGATCAAGAATGATATGGCAGTGCTGGAACTTACCGAGGACATGACCTCCAATAGAAAACTTAGGCGTACTAGAATACAAGTAAAGGATTTCTTATAAAGAGATCTTTGTCGTTCTCATAGGTCTTTTAACACTTTCTTCTTATATTAAGCCTAAACTTCTGAATATATAGTATTTACTTTTTAAGGATTTACGTAAGCTTTTCCTTCATAGCCGTATTATTATTATTATTAGCTAATTGACTAAAATCAACTGATTGACTTTATTAAGAAGCTTATTAATTTGTTTAGTTATTGGCTAGTTGGGTTGGTTGATTAAACCCAACCAGCTAATTTTATAGAAGCTCGCTGTTACTAGCGTTTAGGCAATCAACTGATTAGCTTTTCCTATAATCCCGGTTTTCCCTTTTAATTTTTGCCCAGCCTTATTACTATCTTTGTCTCATTTTTTCTAGATTCTTCTTCACTTTCTCTTTACCATTTCTCATAGCTCTCACGGTTTTAGATCTGTGTAGCTTGCATGAGAAATTGACAGTTTCGGATATGTGTAGCTTACATGGACACAGAACCACCACCTACGACGGTGTCGATGGCGAGGCACACCTATATAAAACTTGAAACCGACAGTGCTGAATCCTTATTCGTAAAAGGCACCTGGTTTGATTCCCACTTCGACCTCTCCATCTCCGACTGTCTCAATTCCTTGGTTTGTATAGGTACTCACATTAACACAAACCCTTTTGTCTCTCTCAATCTAATAAAATATTCTTACTTTTTTTAGGATTTAGGTGTTGAATTTTGGCATAGCTAGCGATGAGGAAGTAAGAGAGAGAGCTGGTCAATGGGACCAACCTGTCACTAACTACATTTAGTTGGCCGAGAAACACTTAGGTTTCCAACAACCCTATTTTGTTTATCGATTCTCCAATGCGAGTGGGGGCTATAAACGAGTTAGTTTTGGGTTCTTATTTGAAGTGCTTCGTAGCTTTAGGAATTTGTTGCTTAATACAAGTTGGGGTCTAAGACCTTCTCAAGTTATACTTGTTTTAAGCTCTTATTGATTGCTAAATATATGTTCATTCACTAGCCTAGGTAATAAGAAAAGGACTCTTTTCTTTATAAGATATGGCTTGAAAACTTGCATATGGCTACACTTCTTAAGGTCTTTTAATCAGCATTGGTTATACTTCTTCCTTAAAATTTGACTAGGAGGTTAAGGATTTGTTTTAATCCTACATAGGTTTTTTCTTCAATCAACATGAACTACAGTTGTGACACCGTATTCTTTTTAAGTTATATGCTTTTAAGATGGTTTCACTCCAAACTGAATAGTTTTCTTCTCTTTTGATAGCCTTAGAGGGGTTACTTTGAGATAAGGGAGGAAGGTGGAGAAAGTTCATCAGTTTTCTAATAATTGAAGGTGCTCTAAGCTTCTTGGAATTAAGGCATTAGTTATGTCAGCCTCTATAAAAGTTAGTCTTGCCACTACTTTTGTAGTTTGAGGTGAAATGAATAATTCAATTCTTAAGCTTAACTGCTTGGTTTTTGTGATTATGCTAGATTTTTGGCCTTGGTTTCCATAATCCTTAGCTGATTGTAGTGATAAAATTCTAAATTACAAGTGAAATGTTTTGTTCTTTATTATCCACTGAAATTAGAGTTTGCCGTAATGTTTTGTGAAACTGAGGGCATGCTCTAAATTTGATTGTGTCAACCTCCACAAAAGTTGTCTTGCTACTGCTTTCTAATGAGCTTGGTGAGAATTGAGAAGATATGACGTGTTTGTATCTTACATCACACCCATGTTCTTATTGAAGATACAGGGAAAACTGCCATGTGAGTATAGGTGCATAAAAGTGGTTAGACATTAAACTTTAGGACTCTACTCGAGATTGCTTCAAAGCTCTTAAATCTTAAAGTTATCGAATTGCAACAACCCATTTTGGAAGGGATATAGTATGGATCCTTTTCCCTTTAGATGATTGAGAATAATCAACTCTTCTCAAGGTTGTTTTGAGATGTAACTGCTTAACTAGTTCAATCGCATATAGATATTAATTAAACAAAGTAATCAATGAATTATGTGCTTGAACAAATACTAACATCAGCGTGTTTTGAGTTGAGTAGCTTTTTTGATGTATTACTACCTTTTATGCACTGTTTAGGTTTCCATTTATGACATGGATTGGTCATGCCCTACTATAATAGTGGTTGGTAATGAACATAGGTATTTATTTTGTAGCACCCTACCCTCTCGAGACATGTACCTGACATCTTGCGTGATGTCCGAGTGTGAATCCCGCAATGGTGGCATGCTAAAACAGTCAACCACTCGAAAACTCAGTACATATATTTTTTTTCTTTTGGAAAACAATATACTCGTACGCGTATGTAAAAATCAGTAATCAAATTCGGACTCATTTTATGCATAAACGTTTTCAAACACAAAGTTACAACCAATACACAACTCATCAAAATTTCACCAGTCACTTGGGCTTAAATTCAAATATAAAACATTTCCAATTTCAAAAGTTATTACATACTGAACTATTTAAATACATATGATACAAAAATTTGCGGAATATACAATTTAGCACGAAAATAAAGAAATACAATGCAGATGCGAACTGATCTCTACTTCTATCCATGACTTGCATGCAAGAGGTATACTTCTGTTTGCCTAACGGGGCATTCTTCTGATCCTGAAAAATATTTGCAAATTTTGGGTGAGTTTTACGAACTCAAAGAGTGATCATCATCGATGAATCACCCAATTACATAACACATAATTCACACTTAACATTCAATACAATTTAATTATTCATATTATGCATATGCAGTGCACATGAGACTTACTTTCCATTTGTTACTTTGTTGTGACCGAGTGTCTAAACTGTCCCATATCTATTGGATACTAGGCTCATTACTAACTATCCCTTATCCGCTTGGGGGATACAGGGCTCATTTTACATAGTGAGCCTTAGGCTCTTAATCACTTTTAGTTTGAGGCTCTTTTTCACTCGTTGAACTTTAAGCTCTGATTAGTGGCTACTCTGGTCACAACTATCATTATGTTTCATGCATTCATATAATGAAATGCATCACAATATTCAGTTGATTGAAAGTGCTTAATAACACACAATCATATTCACTACCATATCTCATTCACATTGTCATCGGACCTTAGTCCGGCACTCGACACTTATGTCGAGAAAACACTTATTTTGTCCAATCCACATTCAATGAGCACTTCAATATTTCATTCATACATCATATTCATTAGACCTCCTGTCCGGAGACCAATACAATCAATCACATTCATATAGTCGTTTAGTAGTCAATTAATACAAAAATTCAAAACAAAAAAATAATAAAATGAGACCATCTAGGTCTATTCACAACACGCTCCAAAATAGCATTAGTTTTCATGATCTGGAAACGTCTGAATGTAGACGTTTATCCTACACATCAAAATTATGCAATACACACATTGCACACACACATTAATAACTTTGCACAATTATAAGCATTTATTTATATACAAATGTATATATGGACTATGTACAATACATGTTCTCAACAATCCTGGGTATATTATCAAATTTCATATCTTATCCACATTCTCATTTTATAACTCAATTACTCGCCATTTCATTTTTAGCTTTATTTTCTCTCATAAAAATCAAATTCTCATTCACTTTAACTTTAACTTGGTACTCGTTACTCATTTCCTTATAATCACAACCAAAATCATATGAAACCCTTCATCTCCATTACACACATGTCCTTGGCACTTTAATACCAACAATTCATTCACTATTGTTATTCTAACGTATATGATCATAAAATATCCAAACTCTCATTCTTTCTTATAAATTCTCCAAAATTTCAGACCTTTGGATCTATTTTCCATGACTAATTAGACAATGCAAATGAGGTAATTTGGCAAAACTTTCTTCTAATAACATATTCCCTATTTTCTCAAGTTTCTAATAACACTAATATCATTCAATTTGGTTTAATATTCCAAAAGTTATACTCCAAATAATTCAGGTCATTCCTTAACTATAACAATATTCTATACCCAACTTCAAGTCAGATTCTGGAACTATAGAGACAGAATTGGAATTTGATTTCTTCATAACAATTGTAGCCCTATGTCTCTATTTTAATCTAAATTAAGAATGATTCCTTTTTGATAACTACATAACAAGTTATTCCTCAAATATCAAAACATATTTTGTGAAAATACTCCAGTTATCATTTTTCAAAACTCCTCATCAATTGTGTCCCAAATTCATCAATCAATCTCTCTAGAATGATTTCAGATGGTTATAAAGTTTTGTGGAGATAAAGATCAATGAGTTAAGAGTCCAATGGTTCAAGTCTCATATCATTTGGAGGTCGAGAGAAGAAGTTATGACCAAAAGAGTGAAGGATGTTCACATTAGTCCACTTCAGCAAGCATTCAATGTCACGATCGTGCTCCTCTTTTTCTTCTCCAAATTCAAATGTTGCAAAGTCTCTTCTTCTCCAAAATAAACCTTTGGGTCACACTTTCATGACAATTTTGACAAGAAAAATGAAGGATTTAGTCAAAATACTCTTCTAAACAGTTGTTCCTTTATGTCTTAAGTTTCAAATGAAACCAATTTCATGCAATTTGGTTTGATATTCTGAAAATTATACGAAAAACACTATAGACTGTTCCAAACCACGACAGAATCCACAAACTCAACTTTGAGCTAAATTTTGAAGCTCTTTGAGACAGAATTCAACTTTGATTTCTTCATGAAAAATATAGCCATATGTCTCTAGTTTAATCTGAACTTAAAAGCATCCCATTTGGATGTCTACAGACCAAGATATGCCAAAATACAGATTCATGTTTAGTGAAACACTGAATCTATACATTTTCTAACACTCTTTATCATCATTTTCATCTTAGTTAATCTCTTTTGCTTGGTCTATCACTTCTAGCTTATTTCCTCAATATTTCCTCTTCATTCCTAATTCCATTTCAATTCAATTTTAATCAGAAACAAATCATAGCCTATATTTGATCATTAACCCAAAAACAAAACATATACATGTACCCATTCATTATCAATTTTCTGCACATATATTTTACTCCTATATAACCATCTATCATCATATATGCTACCATTTAGACCACTCATGAAGAACAAAGCTTAACTTACATGTTTAGCTCCAAAGCTTCTTCAAATCTTCAAATAACCCTAGCCTCCAAGCATCATCTGATCATCACCTTTTTAAGATGGAATTGGTTAGGTTTTTATCAGTATAAAGAACATGACAAGGTGTTAAAGTGGTAAGGTGAAGGATGATACAAAAGATTAACCTTGATGGGTGGGTTATGAGAGCATCGTGTATCAGAGAAAAAGAGATGAAGAATATGAGAGTATTTCATGAAAATGAAAGACATGACAAAATGAAGATGGCCTTTCCATAAATGTTAATAAATGTGGGTTCAAAAGCTTGGTAAGTGTCATGACACATGTCACGACACTTACCATATAAAATAAATGCTAATGCCTTTCACTTATGCTACTATATAACTCTTAATAATCAATCCATTTGTCTCCCAAATTTCTACTTTAATTGTCTCCAAATTCTCAATATCAGTAAATCCAAAGTCATCTATGAAATTTCTTCAATATCATTGAATTATTATTTCTATTTTTATTCATCAATTTATTTGCCAAGTGGCATTTTTACTAGGCCAGTATACCTAACATTGTTTGAAAATTTCTCCTAAAATTCACCAAAATTTTATTCCAACTATTTATACTTCTCCAATTTGGTTTTCAATACAAATAATTCCCAATTCTCATATAAGCACATTTATAATCAATTATACCTGGAATGTCAACGAATGCATGTACAATCATTTTAATGTGTGCAAAAATTCAAATTCACATGTGTGTATGCTAACATTACGCATGAGCGTGAAAATGTAATTTTCTTAATCTCTCTTTGATCTCACATGTACCGTATTTTTGGGCTCTAACTCTTAATATAGGAATGGGATGTTACATATTCAAACTTTAACATCTAATTAGAAAGTAAGAGCAATATTTTCCCCCTCTTTTTGGTATTTGAAAGAGTTTATCCATAAATTTAATTGCTTGTAGAATATAGGATTTGCAAGCAAACATTTATAAGTTACAATTGAGAAAGAAAATTATAAATATACTTCCTATTGTAATGCATTCTACAGTGTATACTATTGAGATGCCTCTTTATATTGTAGAAACAATTATGGTTCTCTTTTTTTCCCCTTGCTATTATGAATAGCATCTGTCCAGATTCAAATTTTCAGTTAATTCAATACTAACATCAGAGGGTCCCTGAAATAGGGGAATAAGTGATGAGACCTTAGAATTTTCATATTTGCACTATAGCATTCCAATGAATGGCGGTAGAATCCTTTAATGTTTCAGTTGTTGCAGGCCTACTCATGCACTATGCTCTGCGTGATAGAATTTCTCGCCCGGTAACTTATAACTGTAACTATCTATCCATTATAATTAACTATGTTGTAACTAGTTGTAACTATCTGTTGATTTAACATAACATGCCTGTAGTTCCTCTTTGTAACTAGTTTGAAATAAAATCTAACATTTAATGAAAGTATAACTGAGATAGATTTTTCATTAAATGAAGTCTGATAGTAGTTGAGATATAAATGGATTTGTTGTAGTTGAACAACGAAGTATGTTGTAGAAAGTTGCATTAATTTCGTGAAGGTTGTAGCTAGTTTTTTATTTATTATTTTTAACTCCATTTATTACTCACAACTGCCCACTGTCTCTTTTTCACTTATAAAATAGAACAGCTTAACACAATTGTTAGTTGTTAGTCTTTAGTACTTGCTTTTTTCCAGTCATCACAGAAGTGTGGTGATCTCAGTGCTATTTTGGGGATTTGCAAATCAGGTAATTCTTCCTTTTCAATGATGTATAAAGTTTGATCCCCTTAATTGAATATCTTGATGGTTTCATAGCTTATGTCTGATCAGATTTTGTATCCTTATGTACAGTTCCATTCTCTTTTTTGAAAGGCCTTATGTTCTAAAAATTGAATTTAAAGGCCTATTTTCATATAAAGATCACTCTGAAATAGGTGAGAGTTGTTTTTATATTCTGACAATTGTATATCAACTTTTTTTGTATGCATTGGACCACAAGTTTTTGTAAATTTTGAAGTTATATGGTCCACATCAGAACAACACAATGTCTCCATTATTTCTGTTAGGTAAGAAGAACACACTTATATCTCTCCATAACTTGGCCACAAATAGTGGTGACTAGTGATGGCAATGGCATGTGATCATGGAAGCTAAGACCGATAACCTGATAACACACAAACTACACATGCTATATCATTCATCTTCAGTAAATCTTAAATCAACCAAGAAAATAACCTACCCATATACACCAAACACAAGTTCAAGCAATTTATGTACTATACATTATAATAAATGCTTCTAACTACCAATTTAAGAACACAAAACATCATTCTTACCTATCAAGCTTCAAAGCTTCCACTCTTCAAAAGACTACAATTTTCTCTACCTCCCAACACCTTACGATCATCATCCTCACAAGGCTTAAGTTTGGATTTATGAGTGAATAAAGGAGGAGCAAGCAAGTGACAAAGAAGAACTTTTTGTATGGTGGATGGAGAACCAACGAAGAAGAAAAGAGAAGGAGGCTTTCGGATGAAAAGATGAGAAGAAGAAAGCAAAAGCTCTTAGGTCATTAAGAAAGCATCGTGAATGAGGTCCAAAGGGTAGGTGTTTTTCTTTTAGATAAATACTAAGTGTAAGACATGAGTAGGCAAGTGACAAGTGTCACTTGCCACTTGTCGTGTTTTTAAGCACTCTTAAGGTCTCTTTTCAAAATACAATCTAATTCCTACTCCAGATTCCAATGGCTCATAACAAAAATTCTTAAAATCATGTATATAATTTTTAGTACCATTGGACAGTCATTTCCAGTACCGAAAATCCAATCAGTCCTCCACTTGGCAATTTTTTCGGTCCGAATTGACCCTGAAAAATTCCAAAAAAAAATTCTAAAATCCCCAAAAAATGTAAAACACACAAAAACCCACTCCAATTCAATTTTCAAGCACTAAAATCCTATTTTTCACCAAAATCTCATTTATAAACACATATACTGGGAAATGTCATGAATGCATGTACAATCATGTGCATGTGCAAAAATTTCTATTCATGAAATATATAGAGGCCATATTATGGATGATCATGCCGAGATAAGTTTACACACTCATAACTCATTCCAAAATACTATTTTACCCTTCCCATCGGTGATGGGATGTTACAATTCTCCCCTCCTAGTAAAAATTTCGTCCTCAAAATTCTTACCTGCTTGGTCGAACAGGTAAGGATACTGTCTCCTCATATGTTCCTCTGTCTCCCAAGTTGCTTCCTTAGTTGAGTGGTTTCTCCATAGGACTTTCACCAATGGGATAACCATGTTCCTCAACTGCTTAACTCGTGATCCCACAATATTGACCGGGTCCTCAACATAACTCAGATTGCTAGCCACCTTAATCTCCTAAGCTGCTATCATATGTGTCCGATCTGATCGATATCTCCGGAGCATACTGACGTGAAAGATATCATGTAGTTGAGACATCTCACTCGGTAAAGCCAGCTTATAGGCCAAAGGTCCTATCCTCTCAATAATCTCATAAGGACTAATGTATCTAGAGCTTAACTTGCCCTTTTTATCGAATCTCAGCACACCTCTCCACAGTGACACACGTAGGAAAACTCTGTCGCCCACACTATATTCCATCTCCCTCCGATGCTGATCCACATAGCTCTTCTGTTTGCCTTGAGCCACTTTAATTCGGCTCCAAATCAGCTTCACCTTATCTACTGTATCCTGTATCAACTCTGGGCCCTAAACCATTCTCACACCCTCTTCATCCCAATACAAAGGCAATTGACACTTCCTTCCATATAAGGCCTCATATGGTGCCATCCCGATGCTACTGTGATAATGGTTGTTATAAGCAAATTCTATCAGAGCTAAATACTGATCCCATGCTCCTCTAAACTCCAATACACAAGCTCAAAGCATATCCTCAACAGTCTTAATCGTCCTCTCACTCTGTTCGTCCGTCTGAGGATGAAAAACTGTGCTAAAACTCAACCTGCTACCCATAGCAGACTGCAAACTCTTCCAGAACTTCGAAGTAAATATGAGATCCCAGTCTGATACTATAGACACTGGAACCCCATGCAGTCTCACTATCTCAATCACATACTTCTGGGCCAACTGATCAAGTGAATTATTTTCTCTCACTGGCAAGAAATGGGTCGATTTAGTTAACCGGTCCACGATGACCCAGATAACATCATACTGCCTCAGAGTCTTGGGCAACCCTATGATAAAATCCATAGTAATTCGTTCCCATTTCTACTCGGGAATAGGCAATGAATGGAGTTTCCCCACTGGAGCCTAGTGCTCAGCTTTAACCTGCTGGCACGTCATATACCTGGATACATACTCTGCCACTTGTTTCTTCATGCCAGGCTACCAGAAATGCTATTTTAAAGTGTTATACATCTTGGTAGTACTAGGATGCATAGCATAGGTGGCCATATGAGCTTCCTCCAAAATCTCTTGCCTCAAATCATCCACATCAGGCACACATAGCCTCTGTCCCAGCTATAATGTCTCATCTCTCAACTCAAATTTAAAATTCGGATCAGTCTTCACTTTTTCAATCAGCTTCACCATAGTAGGATCCTTGTCCTGGGCTCTCTTGATCTTGTCATGTTGCATCGGTCTAAGCTTCAAAGTGGCTATCAAAGCTCAATCTTGCTCCAGATTCAACTGCACATTCAAAGCTCTCAACTGTATCAAATTAGGCAATCTCAATACCTGAATCTGAGCTGCAATAATGTGAGACTTTCTGCTCAAAGCATCTGCCACCACATTAGCCTTCCCTGGGGGGTACTCAATAGTACAATCAAAATCCTTCAGCAGCTCAATCCATCTCCTCTGCCTCAAATTCAACTCCCTATGACTCAGCAAGTACCTCAAACTCTTATGATCAGTAAAGATCTAGAAAGTCTCACCATACAAGTAATGTCTCCAAATTTTCAGGGCAAAGATAACTGCAACCAACTCTAAATCATGCACTGGATAGTTTACCTCATGAGATCTCAACTGTCTCGAGGCATAAGTAATCACCCTGCCATGCTGCGTCAGAACACATCCTAATCCCTGATGCGATGCATCACTATCCACCTCATAACCTCCAGTCCCTGATGGAATAGCCAACACCAGTGCAGTAGTCAACCGAAGTTTCAGCTCCTTAAAGCTCTTTTGGAATTCCACAGTCCATCTGAATGCTACATTCTTCCTCAGAAGTTTTGTCAGAGGAGCTGGAATCAGTGAAAATCCCTTAACAAACCTCCGGTAATATCCCGCCAATCCTAGGAAGCTCCGAATCTTCGATACATTCCTTAGAGCTTCCTATTTCATCACTGCCTCAATCTTCTTCGGATTAACCTGTATACCATCTTCAGTCACTATATGGCCCAGAAACACAACCTCATCCAGCCAGAATTCACACTTACTGAATTTGGCATACAGTTGTTTCTCTCTCATAAGCTGCAAAATAATCCTCAAATGCTCAGCATGCTCCTGTCTATTCCTCGAATACACTAAAATATCATCAATAAATACGGTCACAAACTGATCAAGGTAGGGCTGAAAGATCTTATTCATGAAGGCCATAAAAGCTGTCGGGGAATTAGTCAACCCAAACGGCATCACTAGAAACTCGAAATGCCCATACTTGCTCCGGAATGCACTCTTAGGCACATCAGCCTCTGCTATCTTCAGCTGATAATACCCTGACCTCAGATCCACCTTAGTGAACACCTGAGCTCCCTACAACTGATCAAATAAATCATTGATCCTAGGCAATGGGTACTTATTTTTCACTATCACCTGATTCAGCTGCCTATAATCGATGCACAACCTTAAAGTCTCATCCTTTTTCTTCACAAATAATACCAGAGCTCCCCAAGGTGAGACACTGGTCCTGATAAAACCCTTCTCCAATAACTCCTGTAGCTGAATCTTCAACTCCCTCAGTTCCACAGGTGCCATCCTATATGGAGGAATAGATATAAGAGCAGCACCTGGAACTAGATCAATGGTGAACTCTATTTTCCGATCCGGCGGTCAACCCGGTAACTCATCAGGAAACACATAAGAAAATTTCCTAACCATGGGAATGTCCTGCAACCTCTGCTCAACTCTAGTATCAATAACATGGGCCAAATAGGACTCACATCCTCCCTGTATCAACCTCAAGGCACTCAGGAATGAGATCATCCAGGCTGGCACTGCCTAACTAACTCTTCTGAACACTGCTCTAGGCTGACTAGAAGATTCTAATACGA
This sequence comes from Erythroxylum brevipes, assembly GCA_027479065.1. NCBI lineage: Eukaryota > Viridiplantae > Streptophyta > Magnoliopsida > Malpighiales > Erythroxylaceae > Erythroxylum > Erythroxylum brevipes. The sequence goes on from JANIHY010000168.1 coordinate 19,581, forward strand.
CCTCCTTGGTGTAGCAGTTCATGATGGCCCTATGAGCAGTAAGCTAGTCCATGCCCAAAATCAAATCTATCTCTATCAACTGTAAGACTATCAGATCTGCCTTCAACATTGCTTGATCAATCTGGATCGAGCACCCCTTGCAGACCTCTCCCAAAGCAGTAGTACTACCTAGAGGTGTCCTCACCTCTAGCCCATATTGTAACAACTCTCTATCACAATGCAGTCTACATGCCATATGCAGTGCGATAAAAGAGTGTGGATCCTGGATCTAGCAGTGCAAATGCTTCAAAACCAGAGATAAAAAGCACACCCGCTATCACATCTGGGGAATCCTGGGCCTCCTGCCTAGTCATGGCATAGACCCTGGCCTGGGACTGCGGTCGGCTGTCCCGTCTCTCAGTCCTCACAAAAGAACCCTTAGCTCTACCTTGGCCTCTACCTCGACCCCTCTGTCCAGATCCACCACCTCTACTCTGCTGCATTGTGGTGTTACTCCCTGATCGCCCACTAATTGTAGACTGAGCTTCCAAAGTAGCAGGGAAATCTTTAATCTGATGGTCCATGGAGCTGCATTTAAGGCAAGCTCCAGTCAGCCGCCAACACTCACCACTGTGCCTCTTCTCGCAGTGCTCACAAACTGGAGGCGGAATCTGTCCTGTACCTCTACCACTGCCACTGCCACTGCCAGTCTGTACAAACCTCCCCCTCTTCCCAAATCCGGATTGCCTGGATCCTCCCAGTGACCTGAAGGTTCTGCTCTGACACTTGCTGAAACTCTTGCCAGAACTGCCCTGACTGTCACTCGGTCTCTTTCCTCTGGATCCCTGTCCGGTCTCAGATTGTCTCTGCCTCATCAGCTGCTCAACTCTCACAGCAGCAGCTCTCAACTCAATAAAGGTGCCCATATTTGATCGGGCCAACCTTGTACGGATTTCCATATTAAGACCATGCTCGAACCTCCGGCACTTATCTGCCTCAGTAGGAATCAAAACAGTAACATTGTAACATCCCGTTACCGATGTGACGGGTCTATCGGTAATTTGGATTGGGTAAGGATTGAGTGTAGGAAAATGTTGCATTGTATATGCATTATAGTTTCTATAGACATCAGTAAATGATTTTTATTGCACAAGCATATGAATGTACATACATGTATGACAATTTTCCGATTTAATCGTGTAAAGTGGAAATTTGGTTATAATTGTACAGATCAGGTTTTGAATATGGAATTGGAATGAAATTAAATTTGGAGGATTGGAAATTGAAATTGGAGCGTAGGATTATATATTTCCTAATTTTGTGGATTTATGGGAATTTTTCCAGAATTTTTACAGTGTTGGATCCGGACCGAAAAATTGGCTTAATGACTGATAAATTGGGTTCCGGGTCCGAGATTGATTGGCAATTGATATGAGACAATTGAGTTATGATTTTGGGAGTTATTATTTACAGTCATTGCAAATTTGGGAGAAAAACAGGATAAGAATCGAATTGTTAGACCCTAAGATTTGGACTTGTGGCAATTAAATTGCCAAACAAGCCCTAGGTCCCTTTGTTTATAAGCTAAAATCTTTGAAATTGTCATCCACGAATTTCCTTTGCTTTCAAAGAAAATGGAGTTTTGCCGTGGGTGAGCATAGCTTGGGATTTGGAGTTTCTTGGAGAATTTTCAAAGGTTTAAAGCTTGAATCAAGTAAGTTTCTACTTGTTTATGTTTTAAATAGTTTGATTTGAGCATTGAATGAGGTTATTAATTGTTTGAGAATTTGAAAGTTTCGGATGATAGGGTTTTTAAGAAAAACGTTGATTTTGATTTGGGTATTTGATGAATAACGATTAAATGATGGATTTGAGGTTAGAAATAAGTTGGGTTTAATGTTTAAAATTGATTGAGAGTGTTTAGAATGGATTTGGGTAAATTTATATCAGAAGATCAGAGAAATTTCTGGGTTTCAGGACGTGATTCTGGGTTTGCACGTCATGACGTGTGATGAACACGCCGCGACGAGCCACCCCTTTTAACACGTCGCGACGAATAAATTAATTCTACGCCGCAACGAGCAGAATACGGTCGCACACCGCGACGAGCGGAGCTTTGCGCCGCGGGGAGCAGGCTTGATCTGCACGTCGCGACGAGCAACAGCGCACGTCGCGACGAACAAAAGATTTTATGCCGCGGCGAGAGACGAACAGGCATGGATTCGTCGCGACGAGGACGCCTTGAGTCCGAAGGTGAAATGGTTTAGTTTAATTGGAAATTTTGAGGATTAATTTCTTATGAGTTTGGCTATTGGATCAATTGAATTTTTGAGACTAGGAATTGCAATTTAGAAGAAATGAAATCAAGTGATTATGAGATGATTGTTACAAGTAATGAGTTTGAGGTTTTGATTTCAAATGAATTGGTTCCTTAATGATTAATTGGAATTTGGAGACTAAGAATTTTGAATTGATAAGAATGGAAATTCGGAATTTAATTAGATGATTCTCGGGATCGAATGGCAATAAATAGTGAACGTGATTTTAATTGGAATGTGACTTTAGAGTATGGAAATTAATAAATTGAATTATGGTATCTGGAATTGTTATGAATTAGAGTGAGAGTGATCAAATTGAGAAAATTCGGGAATTGGGTCAGGAATGTCATAACATGTATAGTACGCAATCTATTCGATACGTATGCATGATTGATTATTGAAATTGGTATAATTGGTAATGTTAGATTATTTGATTGTTTTAGAGGCACCGATGGAGCAATTCCACGGATATGCTGGGACTTCCAGGCTGTAGCTCGGAAGTGCAGGTGAGTAACCTAGTTGGTTTCTCAACCTATATGTGTTTAATTGTATGCACTCATGCCATGAGGAGTTAAGGATGGATATATGTGTGATTGCTTTTGATTGATTTCGGACCATGGGTGTTCGAAATATTGGAAATGTGATATTGAAGTGCTAATGTGAGTAAATGTTATGAATGCATCAGTGGAATTGAATTGTAAATGCATATGATCGAAATACCGGACTAAAGGTCCGAAGACAATGGAAAATGACTGGAAATGGAAAATGACTGAAAATGGAAAGTGACATGTGCATTCATGCATAATTGCATGATCAGATAATGGTAGTTGTGAC
>JANIHY010000171.1:0-11602 GCA_027479065.1 Erythroxylum brevipes
TGCCGAGATATAATTAAATATCCCGAACCCATCCTAATTACCAAAATGCCCTTCCCATAGGAGAGGGTATGTTACAGTTAGACAGTGATATTACATTAGAAGAAGTGAATTTGGGAAGATTATGAGTGAATATGGAGTTAGAATGGATGTAGGAATCTTTGAAGAGGCTTCGGAAGGAGTTTTGGATCACCAATGTCCGTTAGACGGACCTTCTCTAGTGTAAAAATGCCCCTAGCCCATTGTATGTCTATTAAACGGACATTCTCTGGTCTGGAAAGCACTCCCAAGCTTGTCTATGTTCCTTAGGTGGGCGTGTATGTCCGTTAAACAGACATACACGGGATAACTATAGAATATTTGCATTTCTGACCTTCTAAATGTCAAAATATCACTTTTTAATCTTCATAAAAGTTGTAGGTCTAGAAATCATCTTTAAAATTGTTTAAGAATGACCTCAATTAGAAGTTTCTTTAGAACTTTATGCCAATTATCCCAAGATAGGTACAATATTATAGAAGATATAAACATGTTTGATTCGTTTCGCCATAACTTCATCATCCGACCTCCAAATGGAATGAATCTTGAAGTAATAGATTCATAACACATTTTTTTACCTCTAAATAAAAAATTGTGTCCATTTATGCTGATTTATAAAAGATTGATTGAGATAAAGTGAGGAAATTGATTGGAAGAGCATGAATTAGTTGTTTACCAAACATACTTTGGTATTTTACTTATATCTTGAACTGTAGAGCTCTGATTGAGATGATTCTTGCTTCAAAATAAACTAGAGACATAGAGATACAGTTGCATTCAAAAATTTCAAATTGTGAGTTTGATGATTGACTGGTGTGGGCACACCACTCATGTGGGATGATGACTAATGGGGGTTCATTGAAATAACCCTGCAAAAAAATATGCACGCTCACGTCTTATGATATTCCAGAATGTTGGGCTCCAAAAATGAGGTACAACATGTGTGGTATTAGAACATCTAGGTTTAGTATCTTGCATGGGCATTTTTGAAAATATGTATCAAGTTACATGCCTTTTTGACAAGTCTTAGCATGCCGCAGTGACTGATCCCTAGTCTGAGTCGCATATGTATAAGTCAAATGCATAGGCATTTATTAAGAGTTCGAGCTAAAAAAATTGTTGGACCCCAAACTTTTCATGCAATTTGAAGTATAAATTGACATTAAATGAGGAAATTGTGGTGAATTATTCATATGCAACAAAAAAGACAATTCAAGAATGTGAATTGTTATATGAGACTAAGATAGGTGAATTTAGCAAGTTAATGATGAGAGTGTATAGGTGTGTGTACGCTTTCATGATTAATTGGCCTAAAATGGTGTTTTGAGTTTAGATGGAATTGATAGCGAATGAATTTGCTTTAATTGGAGTGAAAAGCAAGAAATGATTAGTGAAAGTGTGAGAATTTGGAGAATTAAAAAAGTTTGACTTTTGGTCATAGAGAGTTGACTTTTTGATTGAGACAGAATTTGAGAAAATGATTTTCATGAAACTTGTAGCTTCTGTTGAGAGCTTTCTTTCACCATAAAGTTTGATATTTTTTGATATCGGGAGTGAAAGTTATGAACGGTCAAGGTTAAGTGTTATTTGGCATTGTTTTTGAAAATGCTCATAAGTGTAGGATTTTTTATGCAGTGTTTTGAGAAAAAATTATAGACTGATATGTTTTGAATAGAGTTTAGTGATCTACATGAAAGTAATAGAAGATTTTCCTACCTTGTCAATGATGTATTATATGTTATTTGTGGATGTGAGAATCTAGAAGATATGAAATTTGAAATTTTGGATGTTGTTTTAGGATGACAAATTCTGGCAGAAACTTTGAATGAGAAATTGACCTAGTTAGAGGTTGCAATTGCTCTTAAGTTTTATATGAAAGTCTTAGATTATGTTTTGATCTTTCCATTAATGTAAAGTATGGAATTTTTGGACCATGGGATAGGAAGTTAAGATTTTTACAAGTTGCTGTTACTGTTTAGGGCCATCCGACCCTTGTCCGTTCTTTTGTTTCTAACTTTTCTGTCCGACATTCGATTAATCCGATTTTTGAAGCGTTGGATTCCTAAGACATCCCTTATCTCTCCATGAAAATTTGTGTTTTTTGAGACTAATATGAGAAAGATTGATTTGAAGCAAAGTGAGAGGATTGATTACAGAAATTGAGTTGGACTTTTTATGAACATGTTTAGGTATTTTTGATGATATCTTGATCTGTAGAGATCCGATTAAGTTGATTCTTGTTTCTAAATAAATTAGAGAATTGGTACTACAAGTTATCTGACGGAATCGAATTTTAATTCAGTCCCTAAGAATTCCAATTTCTGAATTGAAGTATTAAAGTTATAAGATTATATAAGGGCAAATTGGGCATGACACTTAAGTCTAAGAGTTATAAGGCTTATCTTGGAGGGCAAAATGAACATTTTTCCATCCATTAAGAGTATGAAATAGAAGAAGGAAATGAGAAATGGGAAGAAAAAGAAGAGGGGAAGCCATGGAAGAAGAAGAGAAGAGGAGGAAGCTAGGGCTTGAAGATTTTGAAGAATTTGATGCCAAATCAAGTAATTTTAAGCCTCTTTCCTCTTCATTAGATGAATGAAACATGTTTTGGTGTTAGTTAAGAGAGGATTAAGTGTTAGAAGTTTCGGATGAGTTAAAGAATATGTGTGGTTTTAGGGTTAAGGATTTATATGGTGTTTGTGGATGATTTTGTGTTGGAATGAGTTTATAAATGAAGTAGGAATGATGATTTAGGATTAAGATGAGTTATGTTTGAGAGATGTAAATATTGTAGATGAAAAATGTTGAAAAATCAGATTTCGGGAAGTATCTAGGCTCACACGTCGCGGCGCACGCAATTGCGCACGTCGCGACGCACTCATTTGCGCACGTCACGACGCACTCATTTTCGCGGCGCACGCATTTGTGTTGCGTGCATGCCGCGGCGGGCACAAGTTGGCACCCTCGCCCCGGCGAGCCTCTGGGTTCCGCTGCGGCAAGCTCCCTTCCGCCGCGGCAAGCTTCTGCTTTCCTGCATAGATATGTTTTGGTAATTTGAGCATAACTTTTGATACAGAGGTCCGAATGAAGTGATTTTTAATTCGTTGTAAACTAGAAACATTGAGCTACATGTTTTTTGAAGAAGTGAAATTGAAATTCAGTCTCTAAGAATCATAAATTTTGGTCGGAAGTTGAGTATAGATTCTTGTTTCAGCATAAGGATAGTCCCAACATGTTTGGAGTTTGACTTTCGAATTTCTGAAACAAATTAAATGATTTTGGAGTCATTAGAGATTTAAGACAATAGGGAACATTTTCTAGAAGAAAATATTATCAGCTTTTGTCAGTCCTCTTGAACGGGAATTTTTTTGCATTTGTTAAAGAGAATCAAGAAAGGCAAGAGGATCATGAGGAGAGCCATCTTTTAAGCATGTGTCCAAGCAAGGAATTCAGGTGGGTACATGTTTATAATTGAAAATAAGCTACTACTGTTTCCTTTAAATCAAAGAAGTTTTCTGATTTCAATTGCATCATTGTTTATGAATGACTTGTGAAATATGCTATATGTTGTTTCATGATTTGAGTGATACTTTGAAAAAGATGCATGTTTATGCAATCATGTTTTCAATAATGGTTTCTAAAATATACATCAAGTATATGAGAAGCAAGTTTACAAGAAAGTGTCAGTTTGGCAACAAGTTTACAAGAGTTTAAGTTATGTGTTAAGTGAGTTTGTGGTAGTCCCTCAAGAACCGTCACGTGCACGTTGACCCATATTAAAGGCTTCTCCCGCCTGCCCGCTAGTGGTACGGAGCTCCTTCAAGGACTCCCTCAAGAAACTACGACTACACAGGACCATTTCGATGGAAATTTGTAGTGCGTCATGAACCCGGACTTACCCAAACCATTCTGATGTGCTTATGTGCTCATGTTATGTTTGATCTGATCAAGTTTGATGCATTCATGATTTGTAACTTATAGATTTTGGCTGAAAGCCTAGAAAAAAATGTTTTATAAATTCAATGAAAGTTTTCTAAGACAAGTGAATTGTTTTCAAGGTTTTTGCTTATCTTTTATTATAAATGTGTATCCACGAGTTGTAAAGCTCACCCCCTTTCATCCCCACCTCCAGGTAGTAAGATGGAGATCAGATGAAAGCAAGTTTTGATGTCCGTTCATTATGTATCTGATTGGCTTTAAGTTAAATTGTTGCAAGATTCAGATTTCAGACATATTGATCATTTGTGTATTTTGTGCATTGTGTTTTTTGATACTGATATTGTAACATGGCTTGGAATGCCATTAAGATTTTGTAAGCACGTATATAATGATAAAATTGATGTATGGATTCGTGTATAGAATGGAACAGTGAATTTTGGTATGTGTAATGATTATGATAGATTGTATTTGGATTCCGGACAGAAGGTCCGATGATGTTAATTGATTGAAAAAATTAAAGTGCTTACCTTTGTATGATCTGTGAGTTCATAGATATGTGTATTAAGTGTCTTTTGGCAAAGAAAGAATAAGAATAAGAACAAGATTTGTTAAAGATGAATTTTGAGTTATGGCATGTTATGAAGAATGTTATGATTTGAGTTTCGATTTTCGGATGGGTCTAGTCTTATGGGTTTCCAACGCAATGATTCCAAAATATTTGTTTCCGGATGTTGGAGTTAAAGTTTGTCTTTCAGCAATATGATTGCTTTGAATTCCGAGCCAATTCGTTTCACTTTCGAATTCTTTCGCTTTCGCCAAGTACAAGTTTGCTCGCCTTTTGTGCATATGTTTGAGTTATAATTCCGAGGTTGAGTTCCAGACACGGGATCCAACAATTGGGGTTGATTTAACGGCTTTATTTCCTTTTTTTCTAAAATTTTGTACATCCGAGCCTTTCGATCCTTCTATGGCTCATTAAGAATTCGTTTTGCGATTTGTTTTTGTTTTGTAATTCCGATTCTTTGATTTCGCTTATAATTTTGCTTCCGCTTTATGATTTCCAGAATCCGATCTGTTTTGATAATTTGTTTCCGTTTTTCGGTTGGGGTCTGGTTTCGATATCGGGTCCCAACAGTTGTGGTATCAAAGCAAGGTTTAAAGTGTTACGTTTAAGCAGTTGGATTTCGGACCCAACACTTAGCACACAAAAAAATCTAACATCTACGAATCATTCAAAGAATAACATGAGTTATAAAATGAATTAAAGGAAAAGGAATGGCACCATGAAAGAATATTTAATTAAAAAAACCACTAAAGAACCATTTTAACCTTTGTTACATCTAAGGTATGACTATATAAATCTTGAACTTTGGAGACAGTAGGATTGTAGATTGGAATGACTTAGAAACAATAGGCATAATAGATGAAGTGATAATAAATTTATTAATTTTTCGAGATGGACTTAGTTCTTTAAGTTGCATGAATTATGCCTTATAGAAATAGCATTATAAAGTGTTAAGACTATCAAAGCCGATATAAACTTTTGACATAAACGATGGTGTTAGCTTTCTACTTAAAAATGAAACTTGGAATATGTCTTTCAATAAGTTTGATGGTGAATTCTGGGTTTTGATCTTCCTAGTAGATTAAGATTGACCCATCCAAGGATGAACTAGGATCAACTATTTTACTCAAGAAAACTACAAAAAATATTTTGGTAATAAATTTTAAGGGGTAAATTCAATTTCATTCTCCCACTAAAGTCTATAAATAATGAAATCATATCCGTTACTCTTTGTTATTTGCATTGTTTTATACATATTCCATTTTAGGAAGAGCTGAAAAGAATGATATGGTTACATCTCAAGATCCCTTTCACCTAGAGATCATCATGTGGCAAGACTTATACAACTTTAAATTATTCTTTTTGAAATATTTAAAGGATATAGAACAATAATAGATAAAAGCCATTTGTGGTGGGTATTTGTTGACTAAATTGTTAAGGAATTTGGATGTCTATAACAAGCCCTTGAATTTGTGGGTTTTCTCACATTTTTCACTAACTTTGAAATGATGTTTTCAATATACATAGTTAGAAGGGTTGATGTTGAATACATATTAACTATGAGGGATAGAGGCCCAGTTAAGGATTAAAAATGTCCAATAGTCAGAGACATCCTTACAACCATAACAAAACTCCAACTCATATGGGATAAGATCGAGAAATTTATTGATAAAAACATGATTTTGAGGGAACTACAAGAGCACTTGATTATGTATAAGTAGTGCTTAGACTAGTTGGGAAAACAATTTTCTACTTATCTCCTCCATAAATGGATATCTGAAAAACCCTACATCCTCAACCAAATTAACCATCCATAATACCTATAGTTTCTAGCATTAATGGCGAGTAATTTTTAGTTCCAATTTCTAATTATCTTATTTCTTGGTATCTATGCTTAGAGTATAACTTTGTTTCCTTTCCATATATAATCAATTTTATTTTATTTTTCTCTCCAATTTTCTTTTCCTTTAATAAATTCTTTTGTTTTTGTTGATTTTTTTCTCTTTCATTTCTCATTTATATTTCCATTTCATTTTATTGGCTTGTCATTAGTTCTATGTACAAGGTACAAATGATTTTTATATGTTAATCATATTTGCCATGGAAAATAGGTAACATAAAAGTCATAAAAGTTTGTTTCATTTTTATTTTCCTGTCTCTTTTGATATTTTTATTGTCATTAATTTTGTCTTTCATTATATATGTATTTGGTACATTGACGTTAATGTATAACTTAAGCATAGGGAGGAAACTAATTACCTATCATCTTTATTTTCTTTCTACTTTAGTGAATTGATTTCACCATAATTAGCTTAACATGCTACAGGTCTAGGAATTTTTACATTGAAAGAAGAATAATTAGGATGACTTATTAGAAGTTTTATTTTTTGTGGTTCAATTATTTTAAGTAAATAGATATGAGCATCAAAAACTAAATTAGTTTGATGATTTTAAAATGAATACTTAATGGTTGTACTGACGATTTTTGTATAACTTAGGAAATTTTTTAGTTAGAAGTGGATTCCTTTCCAAATGTTTCAGTATCTTTCTAACAAATATTTATAAAAATAAACACAAAATTTATGAATAAGCAAGAAAATAAATTCACTTAGTTATCTATAACCTGAGTAGAAAGGCCCAAAGATAAAGATTGGTGCTAGTTGACTTTAAACTAATGACATAATTGAGTAATTGAGATTATTCATAATAAAGTATTTACTTTTTTTTCAAATGACAAGGTATTTACTTTTGCGTCAAAAGGTTAGGTGACTTTTAAAATAAGCCTCTAATGCTCGTTTGTTACTTCAATACTAAGTATTTTATTTTTCTTTTAATTTGGTTATAAAAATGTTTGAAAATGATAGCTTCTTACAAATTTATGTCTACTATATATATTAAGTGGAATTATGTGGATTAAGTTGAAGTTTGAAGGATTGTTGGATTGAATTAAGTTGATTTATTATTTGGCGCAAGTATCTAAATGCCTAACTAGTTGAATAATGGATAATTTTGATTTCTACAATTAATTTGTTATATTTTCCCTAAAATTTCTACCAATTTAAATAAAGAATAGTTAAATTTGATACATACATATATATATATATATATACCTAATTTTAATGTTGAATTACCTTATTTTACTTAATTTTTTAGTTCCTTTTAGGAAATTTTGATAAATTGACCTTATGAAGAGATTATGTAACATCGAACTCTTTCAGCCTATTTGAAAACCTTCTAATTGAATTCATTAACGAATTGAATTCAACTACATTAATGAGATTGAATTCAATTCAATTTACACTGTTTGGAACAAATTTAGTAATATTATAATTGAATTCAATTACATTGTTTGGAACAAATCCAATAAGATTAGAATTCAATTCAATTATTTCATATAACACATTTACCCCTGACTAAAAAAATAATGTCATTAACTAATAAACATTCACACTTACATTAATGCAACTTATAAACATCAATTTTATTATAAGTAATATCATCAAAAAAGTTTATTGTTAAAATGAAAAGAAAAAATTGATTGCAAATAATATCAGGTTAGACCGAATTATGAAGATAATAGAAAACTATTATAATTTAGAAGCTTAAAAATGTATAAACAAGCAGTAGTTCTTTTGCGTTGATAACTATAGGGCACTATCAAATTTTGATATTTCACTCCAAATTACATATAATTTCATAACAAGTTTTAAAATGTCTTCCTGTGATAAGGAGACATAAGATCGTTGCATCAAAAAACTAAATAAAAATATTCATACTTGCATAGAGCAAGTTACATCATCCATAAAGTTACACACTTAAATAGAGTAAGCTATGAAAACCTAACATCAACCCATCTGCGTAGACAACCAATCTAAACGTAGTTCAATTAGACATGCAAAAAACATACCAATAAAGTTAGGATGCTTTACAAGCCAAGTAACAACATCCAAGAGAGCACGCCCTTCCAATCTTAATTCTTTCATTACGTCAAATATTTCTTCCTCTTTTCTAACATGAGGGTTTGTGGCTACAATAGCTTGTGCAATTTCTTTCATTGCATTAGACATAACTTGTAATTCCAAAAAAAATTGATCTTCCACGCGTGCTTTTCTTTTCTTACCCGTGTAGGATGGTTTTGACACTGAAGGTGTTGATGATGAGAGAGCTTGAGTTGTTGGTGTTGTTGGAGTACTCTCGCTCCCAAATGGATCAAAGCTCTCCTAATGAACCTCATTATTTGCTTCAATATTATCAATGTCCTCAATAGTCATATCACACCTTTCCTTTTCCCATCTTTGAACCTTCTCCTTTGGACTTTCAACTTCAGATCCAGTGGCTCTATCTTTCTCATAGATCTTGCAAACAAGGTCCAAATTAGATAAAGACTTCCCTCGAATATGTTTCACCATTTCGTTAACCTATCAATCAAAATACAAGAAACTATGTCAACAAATTTCATGCACAAAAAATAATACCAATAAAAAAATTAACCATATAAGTATTAAATAAATTACCTGTATCAGACTTTGCCACACCTCTGGAACTGCTTCAAATGTCTTGGTAAAATCATTCCATCCAATTCCACTTTTTCCATCAAGAAATATTGCAAAATGCATTTCTTTCCTTAAAGTTCTCAACCAATTTACAATTTTGCTCTGATTAATCTTAACCCCAAACTTTTCATTAATTTCCTTTATCACCTCTCTATATGCACCAGCACTAAAATTTCTATCCTCCTTTTGGCCTTTATTTTTTTGCTCTCTAAGAGCTTGAAGCATGCACCTATCCATTTCATAATTCCACCTAAAATATCCATCAGCTTTTTTCCATCATAATTCACCTCTACTGTAGCACCTCTCTCTTGTAAGACCCGGTTTCGAAATCGATGGTGATATCCGAGACCGCGCCCTGCGAGGGTGTTATGCTAAACACTCGATCAATCAAAATTCGGTATCTTTTTTTTCTTCCTCTTTACAGGCACACATGCGGAAGTCAAAAATCAAATAGATCATAAGCTATTTTTCAATCATACAAGGCCATTTACAAAAAAAATTCCCATATAGCCATTTGGCCCTTTCACAAATACAAACTCTTGGGTCATTTCAAAATACAATTCATACGGAAGTTGCAGAATAAACACTTTAATACAAAAATATAGACATGCAATGCAGACGCGAATTGATCCCGACCTCTATCCTTCACTTGAATGCTGTAAGTATACTTTCGTTGGCCTAACGGGGTATTCTTCTTATCCTAAAAAATAGTTGCAAATTTTGGGTGAGTTTTGCGAACTCAATGAGAGACCATCATTGATGGCTCACTCAAATACATAACACATATGTCACACATCATACAGAATTTCAATCTCACATTCCCCATTCAGTATGTTGGGACCCGATCCGAAAATCGGATCCCAACCGGAAGACGAAATGAAAGGGGTCGAAAACAAAGCAAATTCAATGCTGAGAAATTGAATCCGAAGCGGAAAACATAATAGAAACGAACGAACGGATTGGAAATTAAAGCGAAACATAAAACAAAAGTACCGAAGCAAAACGAAGCGAAGCGGAGAATCGGATAACAAATTTTGGACAACAAAATCGAGAGCGAGTCTAAACAAAAGTAGCGAATACGAATCAAAAACGGAACAAAAACTTAACAAAGCAGATCTGACATCCGGGACATAGAATAGAGAAACATGATCGCGTTGGAAACACTAAGACATTCTAAACCCAGTATAAATTTTTTTCTTTCTTTTCCTTTTCTTATTCATCTTTAATCAAAACTCATACAAGGCAATATTCTTTTTCAAAATGGAATTCATCAATTCCTTAATCTCAATCAATAACTCCAATCATACTATTCGTCTTATACAATTATACAAATCCCATATATTCATATTAATTCTACCAAAATTTTGGCAGCATAACGGCTGCACTTAGAAAAACCCAAACCTGCAAAGTATCGATAACACACTTCTATAATTTCCAATCAATTACACAATCAATCAAAATCCACCGGACCCTCCGTCTGGGACCTCAGCATAAACAAACACACTCCTATATCTAAACACTTCAAAATCCTTAATCATAAACAAAACAATTTCATAACTCACTTCAATATATATATTCATCGTTCAATCCCAACCGTATTCACTATCTTAAATCCATATTCAAAATCCTCATTCAATATCCAATTACATACATAAAGTATAACCATACACAATTATCCGTAGGCAAATCAACAATCATATACAATCCCAATCATAGTTTAATTCATACAATAATGACAATTTAAGCCATATACATAACCAAAATCCATGATCCAAGGTATACAAAAACATGCAAACATCGAACGGATGTCTTGACTATCTTTCATCCGATCTCCTGCTCGAAACCTGGAGATGGGGATGAAAGGGGGGTGAGCTCGACGGCTCAGTGGATAACACATTTATAATTTGAAAAATAAGCCCAAATCGTTTTTTTCAAATCAATCAAATCAATCATAAGTAATTTTTCAAAGATTTTGTGGCTGAAAACTCACTTTCTCTCCTCTTAAATTTTTTTCAAATCCTCATAATTCATAAACAATCTCAAAAATCTTGAATGTAATCACATAGAAATACAAATCAAACATATAGCAGATCAAACGGTTTATGTCAGTCCAAAAACGAAATGTACTGAACATTCCCGCATAGCGGTCCTGTGCAGTCGTGAACAGAACATACTACACCTTCCCGCATAGCGATCCGGTGTAGCCGTGACTTATGGGAGTCCGAAATCGGAGCTCCATGCCACTAACAGGCAGCCGGGAGAAGGCTTTAATTTTTTAAAAAGAAAGAGACAATGCACCGACTCACTTAAGGGACCTAACCAAACCCACATAACACATAATTCGAAACTAAAACATTCGGATTGCCCGAAGGCACAAATCAAAAACTTAAATTTTTCATACGTGTCATACTAGACAAATTCACATTCACAGTTTCACATAATTCATACAATTTAATCAATTCAATCAATCAATGATTTCAACAATTTGCATAATTTATCAATGCATTCA
>JANIHY010000172.1:0-10549 GCA_027479065.1 Erythroxylum brevipes
ATGGAAATAAGTGTGGTCTCAGAAACCCCAGAAATCTTGTTCAACAGCCTCTCAAATTCTGCCTGATATTCCATAACCGTTGTTCGTTGTTGAAGCTTCGAAAGTAGGCCCATGTAATCCTCATAATGCGCAAGATCAAATCGTTGCTTGACAGCTTCCAAAAAAGCAGACCAGGAAGTGACGCAATTGTTATTATGTTGTTAAAGGAACCAGTCCGACGCCGGACTTTCGAAAAGCAACCCTACGAGGCGAAGTCTGTCTTCCTCAGGAGTCCGAAAATAGTCGAAATAGGATTGCACCTTGTAAACCCATCCCAATGGATCTGTGCCATTGAATTTAGGTGCATCAATTCGAATATTTGGTGCACGCCCAGCAGGAGTTGTATCTGTATCAACATTATCGTCAACCGTCTCACTTTGAGGGTTTCGTCGTGGACCAAAAGGGTGATTCCCCAGCACCCCTTTATTATGCGGGTTCAAGAACGCTTTAGCCTCCAAGATGGAATATACCTGATCGACTCGTTGTGACAGAACAAGGTGTTCTTGTCGGTTGGTACGGATTTCAAGCGTGAGGTTTTGGATGGCTAACAAAACGTCATCGTGGGATTTAGAACTTGGCAAACCTTCATGAAATTCTCCTGTCATGATGATAATCGATGAGTCCAATGAAGATGAAAGCACCAATTGATACCCTAAGCACCCTTCGTCGAATAGGTGAATCGACACGATGTCAGAGAAGAAGAACAGAATGCCATATTATAGACGGCTGGGGGCAAAGGTGAATTTCAGATGTAGACTTTTAGGGTTTAGGAAAGAGGTAATTTTTCTTATTGATGTGTGACAAGAGTTACATCAATACTTATAGAAAAAGAATTACCTATCTTGTCGGTTCAAATAAAAGCGTCAAGGGAAAGAACCGAAAAGAAAACCCTTGAAGGAGTGTTATAATTCCACTCAACGTAAAAATAAAATTAAAACAAATGAATAATTAAAAACAACTCAAATATAATCCTTGAACCTAGTCAGTCGTGAGGTAGCTCGACATGATCTTCTCGGAGCAGCGACCTCAACCTCATGTAGCGTATCAGAAACACAATTTCATGCTACTGTTAAGATTGTTAGATCAGAAAATGGTCCTGAGTTTTGTAACAATCAAGCACAACCATTTTATACAAATAAGATTATTATGTTAGACATTTTTGCCTTTAGGGGCGATTTTGTCAATGTCTATTAAAGTTGGATTAACATTAATTGCAATTTTAGTTTTTAAATAAATTACCGGTTAAGTTACGTCATTTGATCCAGATAAAGATAATAAAGTGACCCAATAAATGATCTAAATTAATGGGTCGAAGTCCGGGTGAAAAATGGGTCCTGATCAATGTAGACCGGGTCCATATCGGCCTTGTAATTGGGAAGCCCTATATGGAAGCTATATATAGGTTAGGTCTCGTGCAGTTGCTCAAGAGAACGTTCACGAGTATAAGGTTCCTGACCAGTTAAGGAAGCTCGGAACGCTGAGGAAACTGTAGAAAGGCCTAGTCCGTGAGTCGGTGAGCGCTTTCCACTAAAGAACTCGGGAGATTCGGAGACGTTTGGAGCTCGAAATCGACATCAGAATCTGAGATGGAATCGAATCTAGGTATTCCGTATTACTTTTGTTTTTGATCCTTTCACGTGATCTTGGGATACGTAATAAGATCTCCTCTACATACTAACATATTATTCACCAAACTTTCTATCGAGATACTCCACAATAAAATGAGAGAGTTGAAAAGAAACATAAACATCTCTTTGACACAGCTTGATCCCTCTTCTTTCAAGCCAACCTTTCAATCCAATTATGGGGTGAATGCCTTCTCATTGCCATATACCTCATAAACAAAATTCCACTACTCATTTTACAATATAAATCTCTTTATGAATTCCTATGTCATCAATCACCACCTTATCAACTTCCTAAATCTTTTGGATGCCTTTGATTTGTTGCTACACCTACAAAACGTAAAACTAGATTTGAAGCCAAAGCCCATCCATATGTTTTATGGGATATCCCTATGGAAAAAAGGGTCATAATGTGTTTGATCACTAGTAAAATCATCTCTTCTAGGGATGTTGTTTTTCATAAACATCTCTATCCGTTTCATAATTCCATTCTTCATAAAAAAAATTCTCATCTTCTATTCTCTCTTCTCCCGCCTTGGATGTAGATTTTTCCTTCTTTTCTTTTTCTTATAATAACTTCTCTTATCCTTTATCTCAACATGATATTACCTCTACTCCCTCAAACCAACCTATTCCTTCTATTTCTCCTATACAACAATTCCCTCAATTAGAGCTCATAAAGCTCCCACTTATGAGCAGGACTACATGTGCTCTTATACTAATAGCACCAATATTCCCTCTAATTAGTGCAATTTAGTCCAATCTCATCACCTTGCTCTCCCTCACCTAAGATCATGTCTCTAACCTCACTATGTACAATGAACCTTGTTCTTATCAAGAGGCTTCCACTAATCCAAATTGGTTATAGCAATGAAGAAAGAGATTGAGGCTTTACAAGCCAAACATGCTTAGGATATAATTGATCCCCTTCACGGAAAAAGGGTTATACCTTATAAATGGATTTATAAAGTGAAGTTAAATTCTGATGGGACCTTGGACAAACTCAAAACCAAATTAGGCATTACAGGCTTTTCACAAAAGGCTAGTATTGATTTTCAAGAGATCCTTTCTCCTTTAGCCAAGATGATTACCATCAGAACTATCATTGCTTTGGCATCTCATAAAATTTGGGATTTGTTTGAGCTTGATATTAACAATGTTTTTCTACATAGTGACTTGGAGGAAGAAGTTTACATGAAAAATGCCCGAGAGTATAGTTAATCATATCAAGGTTTGCAAACTCAAAAAATCCCTTTGTGGCCTTAAACAAGCATCAAGACAATGGTTTACTAATCTGTCTATCTCTCTTCAACATATGGGATATATTTAATTTAAGAATGATTACTCCGTATTCCTCGAGAAACATGGTTCTAATCTTACTTTTATAGTTTTTTATGTTGATGACATTTTGGTGACTAGTTCTAAACTTACTGAAATTTAGGCTCTAAAACAACATCTTCATTTGACATTTAGTATCAAAGACTTGGGAAAATTGCCTTATTTCTTAAACCTTAAAATTGGTTATACTTCTTATGATATTACCCTTACTTAAAAGAAATTTACAATTGAACTATTATCTGAAGCTAGAATTCTTAATGCTAAAAGTTTATCCAATCATCATCAGGCAGTTGATGTTGGAGAGCTCTTGTTTCCTAGTCACTACAAGATGCTCATTGTGAACCTTAATTACCTCACTCATAATAGACCAAATCCCACATTTGTTGTTCAAATGTTGAGTTAGTTTATACAATAGCCTCAAATACCCCATTTGCAGGCTTTGGAACATGTTCTTAAATATGTTAAAGGCATATCTGGTCAAGGTATTCTTTTAAAAGCTAATAATACTTAACTCAAACTTCAAGCTTTTTCAAATTCGTATTAGGCCTGTTGCACTACCTCTCGATGCTGTATCACTGGTTATTTAATTCAACTTGGTCAATCTCTTATTAGTTGGAAGAGAAACAAGCAAAGTACTATCTCTAAATCATCTGCAGAAGTTAAATTTAAAGCCATGTTACAAGCTACCTTTGAAGTTACATGGCTCGTAAGGCTTTTGGAGAAATTGAATATCCTAAATCTTAAGCTTATTCTCTTACACTGTGTCAATTAAAGTGCTCTGCACATAGTTAAGAATTCGATTTTTCATAAGAGAACTAAGCATATATAGCTGGATTGTCACTTCACTCGTGATAAAATCATGGAAGGTTTGCCGATGCGCAATATTTGCCCACAAAATGTCAACTTGCTGATGTTCTCACTAAAATTTATCGTACTCCTCAGCATTGGCATCTTTTACTCAAGGTAGGAATGCTGTCTTCTTCTTTTAGCTAGCATTCTTTAACTTGGAGGGGGTGCTGGAGAAAACTTCCTACCACGACAACAAATTTTTTATAGACAAATAACTAATTTGTTTCAGATATGTAAAAAAATTCCTTTTATTCTTTTGTATATATTTATGTACAAAGAAGAGTCAATAAAAAGGGTTGGAGTACCTGTTCGTATTAGAGGATTCCAATCCTGTGTGATTTATGTTTATATAGGACATAGAAACAAGTTAATTTTTTTTATTAAGAAGGAAAGACACATTACATAACGAGCCGAGGGAAACAAAGTCCCGATTGATCCTCTAAGAGGATTACATTGCACCCAATGAGTGGAGATTAAAAAAAAGTGGGACCTAGCGCAAAGTGTTTGGCATTGGACACTAGCTAGTCTGCACATCGGTTACCCTCGCGGTAGATATGCCGATGTACCACAGTCCAATTTCTGATGAACAGTTCATTGGTCCCTTGGATGATGTAATTGTGGGTCTCGGTCCGTCGGGCCGAAGAGGAGAGGAGATTAAACGCCACGGTTGAGTCCATCTCAAGTTCTGAATTCCACGCGAGCATGAGGCCAGTATACACACCCCAAAGTTCTGCGGAGACCGGAGAACACCATCCGAGATTCTGGACAAAGTTGCCAAGCCAATTACCGGTGTTGTCCCAGAGAATGCCTCCCGCGATGGTGGAATAGGAAGAACGATTGCAAGCGCCATCCGTGTTTAACTTGACCTATCCGGGAGTAGGTGGCCGTCATCGAATGAGATCTGTATGGCAGATCCATTGGCCCGATGCCACGTACTGGTGCCCCTCTGTCGATTGAGAGATTTGATCTGCAAAAGATAAAATCACAGAAATAGGTGAGGAGGGCCACAAAAACTGAGTATCAAAAAGGGACTTATTGCGCCAACCCCAGAGAAACCAACATGTGACACAAAAAAAGTCAACCAATCTTGTCCAAACACCCGTTGGTGTGTTTGGATATTGGTGAGAATCCACTGGCGCGCTGACATGTTGAAAAAATCACGGTTGACAAGTTGTGGAGGAAAAACGACCCACACTTGACGGGCTTTACCGTAATCTCGCATGGTGTGAAGCGAGGATTCGTCAAGACCGCAATGAGGGCATGGGCCATCCGTAGTAAGATGTCTCCTGGCACGGTGTTGGTTAGTGAGGAAGCCGTTGTGAGAGCGAAGCCATAGAAAAGATCTGATATGTTGAGGGCCAAGCCAGGTCCAAATGGTTGTCCAAAATTCGGTACCAACAGTGTCGTCGTGATCCATGATCATGGAGTAAGTGGAGGCTATGGTGAATTGTCCAGAATCGGACGAGCCCGAAACTAACTTGTCCGGGATATCTCGAGCGGGAGGGCGTCACTGATGTCACTCCAAGTCCAATTCCTGGTGGTGTCCACAAAGTGTTGTACACTGATGGTGGTAGTCGGATTGGGGATGAGGGTGAGAGCATGGTGAATAAGTGGCCCCACTCCTTCAACCCAAGGATCAAGCCAGAATTTAGCTCTGCCCCCATTGTTAAGCACCCATGTCAACCCCATGAGAACGAAATGCCAGGTGGCCTTGATGTCCCGCCAGATCATGGAATCACCCCTATTGTTGATAGTGGTGGGTAGAGCGGTGGCATAAAATGTGTATTTCGCAGATAGCACCTTCACCCATAGAGCATGAGGCTTGTCGATCAGAGTCTAACCTAATTTGGTCAAGAAGGCATCATTGGTTTTTCGGATTTTGCGAATGTCAAGGCCCCCCTGCTCCTTCGGTTGGCAGACTTTGTCCCAGTTAACTAAGTGAATCGACTTGGATCCATTAGACGAACCCCATAAAAACTGACGCATAACCTTTTCCAGATCGTCACACAGACGGCGAGACGATCGGACTGTCTGCATGGTATAGCTGGGCAGTGCCACTAGAACCGATTAAGGTGAGGCGATCTGCAAAGGATAACAGCTTGGAGGACCAACCCGAAAGTCGCTAATGAACCTTATCGAGGATGTGTTGATAAGTGCACTTCGTAACACGGTCATGAAGAAGCGGAACGCCGAGATACTGACCTAGGTCACTAGTCCGGGTAAATCCCAAAGCTTGACTTAAACTGTGGGATGTCGAACTCGGGACATTCTTAGAGAAATAAACCCTAGATTTAATCTGGCTAATTCGTTGTCTGGACGTAGCGCAAAAAGAAGTTAGAGCCTCTCTAATCACATCAACTTGAGTTTGTGAGGCTTCAAAGAAAAGGATGAGGTCATCAACTAAAAACAAATGAGACAGAGGTGGCCCATCCGTACTTAATTTGATAGGTCGCCATTAGCCTTATATCACAGCCTGCGTTATAGTGTGTCCTAATCGTTTCATGTATAGGACCAAGAGGTAGGGTAACAATGGGTCTCCCTGACGAATTCCCTGAAAGGGATGAAAAGATTCGCTCAATTCTCCGTGTCATGAAACTTGAACGGAGACCAAGGAGATACACTTCATGATGAGATTGATAAGCGAAGCAGGGAGGTTGACGTCCATTAACGTATCGAGGATGAAATCCTAGAACAACCAGGCATATGCTTTCTCAAGATCAACCTTGATAGCCATGATGCCTGTGGGACCAGTTTTGCGTTTTATGAAGTGAATAACTTCTTAGGCGATTGTGATATTATCAGTAATCGAGCGCCTAGGGACGAAGCTATACTGGATAGGGGCAACTAGACTATCAAGAAAGGGTTAAAGCCGATTAACAATAATTTTGATAATAGTTTTGTAGAGTACACGGCACAGAGCACAGAGCACAGAGCATAGGGCAATGTGCTGGGTAATAGAATACAAGTTAATTTAAAATGAGAATCTAACATTGTAAACAACGCAAGTCTTTCTTCTATCTTCTTCTGTTTACTTTCTGCCATTTACACTTTTTACAAACGTCTGAACATGACATTGCAAAATGTAACAATGAGTGTGTCAAAGAGAGTGAGTCGGCTGCCCATGACCCATGTGCCGCAGGTGGTTTAATTAAAAAAAAAAACAGAGAGAGATGGAGTTAAAACCATGTGCACCGCAGCAGACAGGAATCCCCATCACCACTCCGCCGTCATAGGGACTGGCGTCAACCGGTACTCCCATCGTCGGCTTCGATGACGAAGCACACGGTTTCGATTTATTATTTCTCGTAACTGGAGCCGGGCTCCCCTAGTCGGAGACCTTTATGGAAAGATTAACAATACCATTTTTCTTACCCTTCTCGTTCTTCAGTCGATAACTCAAGATGCGTTCGTAACTCTCCGGCGACGAACATTATTTCCCTAAAAAATCAGAAGTCTGTACGTCCACGGTACCGATAACTCTGTCCACAGACCCAACCCTGCACAGCAGTTGAAGGGTTATGAATCGAGCTTGCATTGGCATAACCACTTCCAGCTTCTCGTTCCATGAAGGAGAGCTTCCTCCTTCAAAGTCTGCCTTTGTGGATTTGTTGTTAAAAGGGGTCAGTCTTCACTACAAGAATGGTGTTTCTTTTCACTGGTTTTTTTTTTATCAAGACTCAACTTTTCTGCAGAGAAGACGACGATCTCTAGAGTGAAGAACACCATAGATATAAATTAGAACACCAATCACTTAAAGGGAATTAATCAGTAGGATTGTGAAGAGAAGAAAAGAGTAAGATGACGAGTGCTTCAACGGAGGTTTAGTTGTTTCTTTATATGCATTGAGAGCTGGCGTCTTTACGAATACGAAATGGCGAAGCCGAGTTGTCTCTGATGATGTGATGTGATCCATTGTTAGTTGAGGAGCGTTGGATAGTTGAGAGATATACTATGTGTTTGACTTGTAGCGTGTTTCAATTGTTGTCAAGGTTTTAAATTACAATATAAATGGCTCATTAGAATGGTTACAGGTATAAGCAATAATTGCTATAAAATATGATAAATATGGATGAATGAGGATTGAAAGTTATATTCATTTCTATTAGTTCTTGATATATTTATTATAATTCTTTTAGAGAAAAAGTTGTGTTTGAAAAGTTTGAAGAGGGTAAGAAACATTAAAGGAGAGGAGACGAATTAAATGTGTCTTCGGTACAGGGTCTTAGGTTGTTGTCCTAACATGTTCATGTCTTTTAACCCTGCGTTTGGTTACCGTCTTCGGACGTGAAGACGGATGACGAGGACATAAAAGTTTTGTCCGAAGGCGTGTTTGCTTACCGTCTTCACTAATTTCTGTCCTGTCTTTAACGGACAAGGACAGAAAATTTTGTCCAACTCAAAAATGTCAGACAGAAACTTTTGTCCCACAGACAAGATAAAGAAAAGCCGAAAATAACCTCAGCAAACGTCGAATACCCTAAAAACAATTCCCCATTGCCAACAACTGTGTCCTCATTCCTGAAACCTTCATCTCCACTGATAGGCGCGGTAAGTAGCAGAAGCTTCTCTTCCCCCTTCAATATACGCATATGGGTGTACATATTCTACTAATCTCTCTCTATTCTCCATACATTTGCTCATTGTTTGCGTCTCGTTCTTCCCCAGATTTGATTTTGTTCCGTGTCCAACGAACCTCCGTCTTCGTTGAAGCAGCGTCCAACCATCTTTCCTCGCTTCTGGGTAAGACATTCATGCTACCGGTTTGGTTTTTAGAATGTGGGTTATGTTTGGAATTTATCTTCTTCTTCTTCTGGGTTTTGGAACGTACGTTCTTCAATGTTGTTCTGAGGTTGAAGACGTATGCTCTTCTGGGTTGTTGAACATATGCTCTTCCTTACCAATTACATTATCTCATAACGTCACTGTCTTAGTCTTCATACTGAAGTTATTCCTCAAAAAGTTAGACAAAGTGTTTGGTCTTGTAAGCAAGCTATAAAGAATAATTTTAGGGTAGAAAAATTCGAGCACAGCGATGTGTGTGGGGCTGCTTGTGAAAATGAAGATCATTTCAACTTGGCTATAAAGACCTTTTTCACTTTGCTCTCTCTGCTGTCCCATGATTGTAGATATTTTCCTAAAAACAGAAGGTCGCCCTGGTTGTTCGTCATGCTCTGGATTTGTCAATCAAAATTTCACATTTGAGCTTAAGTTTTGACCTTCTATTCTTCCAAAATTCTCAAGTTTCTGTTACCCTTTTCGTTTGTGATTCTCCTGATAAGATGAGCTTGTTAATTAGTGAAGTAAAACGTTGACAGAACCTGATCCTACCATGGAAAGGGAATTCAAAATAAAGAAATTACTTTACTAATAATTCAAGAAAGGAAAAATTGAAATGATAAAATGGTGCCTTAATGATTCAAGCCATTTTTCTACCTGCTAAACTTCCCCAGTCTAGAATTTGTATAAAACTAGCACTTTATCTGTTTGTTCATAAATTTTCCAGCTTAATTGTTTAGGTGGAAGGCCAGTCTTTTATCTGTTTACTACAGTGCACTTATTACTGCTTTAGAATAAAGGTCTGTGAGGGTGTGCTTTATGTTAACCTCCGTGCTATTTCTGAAATGGAGAATTATTTCAAGTTGGTGTTGGGCAAGTTGTTGCTGTCTACAGAAATCCCCTACGCAAAATGGCCCTGATAAAGTGGATATTTTGTTGATGATGACATGAGGATTCTCATTTTCCTTTACAAATTCCCTGAGATTTTAGATTAGAGGAGTACATACTTGTAGAAGGATAATAAGACATAACCCTCCATCTGAAGTAGCAGGAATAGTAAGTGTAGTGGGGTTTGATAAATCTCAATGAAATGCCTTTGTTGAATGTCCACTGATTTTTTAACCTGCACCCATATTCAAGCCTTCCAAGTGAAATTAGCAGCGATTGACCAACTATAGAAATCTTGTCGTGCCTTAGATTTTGGTTGATGTTATTTAAGTTGTATCAAAAGTCAATAATCGATATATCAACCCGATATTGTTCCTATAATTGCAGATGCTTGAAATTAGTGGAGCATTAGCATTTTTTGGGTGTATAGAATTGGTAGTTGACATTGAACATTTGGGTATTTTTTTGCATGTTTATTGTGAATTCTGTCAGTCAACCTTGTTGTCGAACAGTTATGCATTGTGATTTAGGCACATGTGGGACTTTAGAGGAGGAAAAGCTAACTATATATGAAGAGGCATGTGTGTTCATATACATGGATAGATCAGAAGTGATGTTTAGTGGAGCATAAATATCAAACTCCTTATGGACATTATAATGAGGGGGTATGTTGAAGACTACAAATTAGCCCCAAAGCTAAAGAGACTTAATAGCACATTAAGAAGAATCCATCTTGGAGGAAAACGAGATTCCATGAGGATGAATGAAGAAATAACAAGATTTCAGCCTTGACATCTCACTTCTCTTTCTTATTGTTCCTTGTTTTCGTAATATAGATTTAGATATGATGAATCATAGAGTCTATATTTGAAGTTATTGTTTAAATGGAAGATTCTTATATTCATAACAGTTATTATTCATGTTTGTAATGTCAATTCAACTTAGGTATAAGGATTGTGTTTGTTGAGAGAGACTAATCTCTATATGATGATTATTATTCGTCCCTTTGATAAATTCATCAAACTATTGATTCC
>JANIHY010000173.1:74170-85275 GCA_027479065.1 Erythroxylum brevipes
CTGGAAGTCCCAGCAATATCCGTGGACTGACGATCCAACGGTGCCTCTATAACAATTCAAACGAATTCTCATCACTAAATGCTCAATCAATTGAATTCACTAATGCACATGTCTCAATTTAAAATGATACTATGCATGATCATGATTTCCAGCGCTCTATCCAATTTCCGCTATCTCTCGCTTCACAACCAAAATTCACTATTCACTAGGTCAATAATATCCCTCGATTTCTCAAGTTCCTCATTTAAACTCTAATTACTCCAATTTAAACTCAAATTAGTCAAAGCATAACTCTTAGGTCACACTTGAGGATGAAATTAGTTCACTTTCGATAAATTACGATCCCTCAAATCAAAATTCAACTCTCAATTTCTACCACAATCATAGACCTCTTTCTCTAGCTCATAACGAATCAAAGTTCACCTCAATTGGAGGTCTACACTAAAAGTTATACTCAAAAGACTAAACTATCTCACTTCAGAATTTCACCCCTCGTCGCGACGTACGTCCCTTCGCCGCGACGTGGGAAGCTCGTTCGTCGCGACGTGGAGACCGCTCGTCGTGAAGCACAAGTCCACACTCGTCGCAACGTCCAACCGAGCTCGTTGCGATGAATAAATTAATTACTCGTCGCGACGAAGCCCTCACGCCTCTGCGCTCGTCACGACGTGCGAACTGGTTCGTCCTCTCCGATCGACATTTCTGCCATTAATACTCTTAAAAACTACCATTAATACTCTTAAAAACTACCATTAATACTCTCAACTACCCATTCAAATACAATAGATGCCATAAATAACCATAAATACAACATTAAAACATAATAAACTTACCAAATCATGGATCGATTCGTAAACCCTAAAACCTCCGAAATCTCTCAAGCTCTAACAATCACAGTGATTTTCCTCAATCCAAGCCAACCATCAACTTCACCAAGCTTTCTAGAAACTCTCTAACCACAATGAAAGGAAAGCAAGTAAAATCTCCCAAGGAAGAAGATCACACCGTCGAAGGAAGGAGAAGGAAGAGCTTTAGGTTGAAGATGATTTTCTCCCAAAATTCAAAACCATGTAACTATATATATATATATAAGGGTCAGTTTAACCTATAAATCATAGTCCTCAAAAATCATTTAATTTCAATCTCTAATTTCAATGACTTATCACAATAATTCTCAAACTCATAACTCCAAATTTTCCAAGCCATTTAGCACTCACTTTCGGAACCGAAATCTAACTCATCAGTCTCTAGGTCAATTTCCCGGTCCGAACTCATAGCTCTAACAATTCCAGAAAAATTCTCATAAATTCACAAAAATATAAAACACTCGATTCTATACTCAATTTTCAATTTCCAACTCTCTAAAGCTCCAATCTCACTCTAATTCAACCATACAACTCAATACTCTTTAAATTCTCAATCAAGTCACAATTCAACTAATTTAACTCTTCAATTCAAATTATTCCTCAATTCCTAATAATTCAATTTCCACTCAACTCAGATTTTCCAAACTCAAAAATCATATCTAACACTTTATTTCAAAATTCACAATTAAATGCTGGAACAATCATGAATGCATGTGACTATGTATGCATGTGCAATTAACTCATTTATCACTGATGCAGAGACAAACTATATGTGCAATTCAATTTTGAATGCACTCACTGTTCACCCATCCAAATTACCGATATGACCCTCACGTCGGTAACGGGATGTTACAATTCGGGCCGGACAAGGTAATTGGGCCGGCCCGAATAATGCTTACCCCTATTCATATGTGGCTGATGAGTTGACAAAGAAGTTAAATGACAAGGCAGAAATTTGTATATTTCTTGGTTATAACATGGAAACAAAACGTTATAAGGTTTATAATCCAAAGAATCAAAAAGTGATCATTAGTCGAGATGTTACTTTTGAAGAAGATGGAGTATATGATTGGTTAGAAAAAGAAAAGAAATATTTGCCAGTATCGGTGTCCGTAAACAATGAATTAGAAACGGCTAATCAAACTGGAGAGTCATCTCTACCACTAGTTCCTAAAGTGCTAACTCATGTTGATCCTGAAACGTCATCTCCTCCTACTTCACCTTTACTTAGGCACTCACAATAAGAATGTCATCTAGCACTTATTTGAAAGATTATCAACTTGGTGATGTTGACAATGATGATGAAGTTGTGGGCCATTATGTTTTCTTTGCAGATTGTGATCCAATAAAGATCGGGGAAGAAGTGAATGATGATCATTCGATTAAAGCAATTGATGAAGAAATATATGTCATAGAAAAGAATAAAATACGGGAATTAACCACATTAACAAAAGGAAAGAAGCCTATGGTGAAAAATGGGCATACAAGACAAAGTACAAGCCCAATGAAAAAGTGGAACGCTTTAAACCAAGATTAGTTACAAAAGGATACAAGCAAAAGTCAAGTATCGATTATTCTGAGTATTTGCACCTGTTTCCAAATTGGATACTGTATGTTTAATCATTTCATTTTCTACTCAAAATAATTCAAAGGTTTATGCAATGGATGTCAAATCAACTTTTTTTAATGGTGTAATTTAAGAAGAAGTATACCAAGATATGTAAAGCAAGGAGAATAAGATAAGGTTTATCAACTAAAGAAGGCGTTGCATGATCTTAAACAATCACCAAGAGCATGGTATACTCATATTGATACTTATTTCATTAAACATGGTTTTCACGGGTGTACGTATCAACATACTTTATGTATCAAGATCAACAAGGAAGGAGGCATTGTTATAGTTTGTCTCTATGTAGATGATTTGAGTTTACCAATAATAATTCAAGACTAATGTTGGAATTTAAGAAGAATATGGTTGCTCACTTTGAAATGAATGATATGGGATTAGTTTCCTACTTTCTTGGTATCGAGGTAAAGCAAAAAAATGAACGCATATTTATTTCACAACAGAAATATGCTAAAGATATTTTAAAGAAATTCAAAATAGATGCATACAAGCCAATTTCAATGTTTGTTGAAGAAAGTTTAAAGCTTTTGAAAGATGGCAGTGGTGATTTGGTTGATGCAACAAACTTCAAAAGACTTATTGGAAGTTTGAGGTAACCAATTGCGACTAGGTCATATATTGTTTACGGAGTGAGAACTGTGAGTAGATTTATGGATTCACCACGACAATCTCATTGGCAAGCTGCAAAATGAATTTTAAGATATATTAAAGGTACGATTAATGATAACATATTTTATTCAAACAATAAAAATATACAACTAATTAGATATACATGATTGAGCTAGTGACAATGAAAAAAGAAAAGGCACTTTAGGTTATGTATTTCAAATTAGTTAAGGAGCATTTTCTTGGTCTTCAAAGAAACAAAAAATTGTTACTCTTTCAACTGTAGAAGCAAAATATATAGCAGCAGCAAATTGTGCTACTCAAGCGATTTGGCTACGGATGATGCTTAGTGAATTATAACAACAATAAGATGATCCAACTCCAATGTACTGTGATAATAAATCAGCAATCGCCTTAACAAAGAATCTAGTATTCTATGGTCAAAGTAAACATATTGACATTAAACATCACTACATTTAAGATTTGGTTAAAGATAAGGAAATTGTAGTTAAGTATTGCGCATCTGAAGATCAAATTGTAGGCCTTTGAAAGCTTAGTTATTTTACAAGTTGAAAAATATGCTCGGAATAATTAAACCAAGTTTGAGGGGGAATGTTAGAAATTAAACTTGGTTTAATACATGTTTTTAGATTATGAGTTGTAAAGTCTTGTAGTCAAAAACCAAGTCAAATTGTGTTTGAACTTCTTTAGATAGCTTCATTGAAGCTAGCATTATAGTCGGTTATTATCGACTTTGCTTCTTTATAGATATGGTCATCTGGCCATTACATGTTTTTGTATAGATATGGTCATTTGGCCATTACATGTTTTTGTACAAAAATCTAAAAGAAAAGTGAGTGAAAAAAGATGTGAAAGCTTTTATAAAGTGGCCAACATCAACTAGTTGTATGGTGTGAAGTATTACTAAAAGTTTGAGCGTGTATTTTGTCAACTAGTTTACTTTTAGGCAGTTATAATTGCCAACACGAGTCCATGCTAGATTATTATTCGAAAGTCCAGTCGCCAGAAGGCATCCTGTTCATAGGTGCAGCCAAAGGCATGTTTTACTTTCGGCTCGGCTGAATTGCTTGTCGTGGCTGTTTCCTTTCTCATTAATTATATCTTTCAAAAAAAAAAAACTTCAGGTTTCTATATCTTCTGTTATACTTTCTTACTTTCAGGCTGAAGCTGCAGGAATGTCTTTGACCATCACGAGGCGCTACTTGAATTCTCTTTGTTCGGAATACACAATAACAAGTGTACAATCAAATGACAGGATCAGTCCTACTGCTGCCTTTTCCTCTTTATACAGAGATTGGCATATAAAATTTGTAAACATAGGTATTATAGATCATGATGCATTAATCACAAACCATAGTGTTTTATAAGGAATGTGGACTTGGCTGCCGGTCTCATATAAACCCTAATTGTACATATGAAGATCTCAGTAGAACTGTAGCCATTAGACAGTTGTGTTAGAAGCTAACTCCACTTTGCAGGATACACAGACGCCTGCCTTGGTGTGTCAGATAGTTTGATGTATAGGATTTCTTTTCCTAGTAGAGTTACGATCTTGGCATAGTACGAAAAGTCATGCCGACCAACTTGGCAGTGGGAATGAATCAAAGGGAAAGAGAGACAATACCAATTTGCTGAACTAAACTCGTGTAAATTATTTAAAGTACGTGATTAAACACATACTTAACCACATCTTTTCCCCGAGCATAAAAGTCCAGAAACTACAAACTCTGCTAGTATTTTATTCTTGGATCATTCATGATCCAACTTCAACAAACTTGTGGCATCAAGATGGCTGCCCTTGCAATAATTTCTCTACCTATGAACCACGAGTTCTTATGAAGTTTCCTTTCTCTAGACAACAATACTAGTGCTTAAATGCTTCTGCTGAATTCAAATACAGCGCAGGTTGAATTCAAATACAGCGCAGGTTGTACAGTATAGCACAACTTTCCTGTACGTAACATGGTTAGTCTTGCTACAAACCTATCAATTGAAACAAATAAAAGCAGACTGGGACCCAATAACACCTCCAAAATAGACCATGTTTTGGACAGAAATAAAGAGACCATGCCCAGGTCTAAACAGAGACTGATTCTGAATTACCGACACCGTCGCAAGCAACATCTTTGTGGCATTTTTAAACAAATGCCAGTTAATTATAGGGATCAAAGACGGGGCCTTAGCAATAAATTTGACTGACATACGTTATGGCAAATTACAAATTCCTTTTTTTTTTCTCAAAAAAAAATTACAATTCCTATTACAATAACAGCCATAGCAATTATTCAACTTCAAGGTCTGCTGATCCCAAAGTTAAATTTTGAATGAACGTAAGGGTGGCAGAAATCAGGCATCAAACGCAAACACCTGAAGGGTAGGAGTTCCAATACCTGTTACAAGGTAATTCGGATTAATGAATCTCTTACAGACATATCAATCATTTTGTTGTTTCAACAAGAAAGTAACAATATTAATATAGACTATATTACCAAGGCATTTAATAGCAGCTACTATACACCATATGTCATCCAATCATTGATCTTCATTTTCAGAGTCCGATTTTGCAAAAACAGGCTCAGGTTGGGTTTGTGCATATGCTGGGGCAATAAACTTGGGATCCTTAGCTGCAGCATCAGCGTACTTCAATATAGCTTCTCTCGGATCTTCTTCCATCCATGTCTCTTTGATCATTCCTCCTTGCTGAAAAAGTTAAATCATGTGTAAATTACTTTCACTTGATTTAGAACACATGACTAAGAAAATTATGTTAAAAAAAAGAGTTATAAGAGAGGGAGCCTACCTTAAGGAGATACTGTGTCAGCAAGCTTCCATTACTTGTACCAAGTCTTCCACCATGACCTGGTCCTGTTATCGGAAGTTCAGGCTTATGGGATTTGAGGGGATCCTTCAAAATCTTCTCTCGCTGACGCTTGCGGCTTGGCTGATCTCTAAATAAGGGCAAGGCATGAGGATTGTGGATAACAGGTTGAATCTCAAAATCATCCACTGATTTTTTACGAGGTGCACGTGCAACACAGACAAGAGCTCCTCTCTCACTCATTGTTGGATCATACAATATGTGAGTTCCTCCTTGGCTTTTATCTCCAACAGTTGCAAATATCTTTGATCAAAACAAAGCAGACATCATCATAGTTTCTAACTTTGCATACTATCTGTATGAGCAATTTCCTCTAACATCATAACGAATAACCCTAATCAATTACTTAATCACACACACATTGATACTCAAAAGACACCTAGGATTGTGCTTATTCTGTCCTAGGTAAATATAAACAACTCAATAAAGAAGTATCCCAAGTATTACCTGATTCAGCTTTGGATGCCATGCACATTGCACAACACTGCAAGTTGGGGAAACGCCAACTCTTGAAACAAGTTCAAGTTTTACACAATCATAAAAACAAAGTAAACCTCCAGTTTTGCTGTCCCTCTCAACTGATGTTCCAGTGAAGAAAAGTTGCTCATCTGGACTGAAGGCAATATTTGTTTGAGCATAGTTGTTTGGAAGATCCTCAAACTCCCGAAGAGGCTCTTTAAATTTCCGCATATCCCAAACCTAACAACCGTTTCAAATTGCAAAGATACAACATGTATCAATGAAGAAAACAAAAAAGAAGCGGCTTTAAAAGAACTTTCAATTAATACCTTCATTGAACCATCAAAGCTTCTTGAAAGTAGAATTCGACTGTCACTTGAGAATTTAAGCCTTGTGATATCGTCAGAATGGGCTTTCTCAACATGGATATCTGGCCTGCTTCCCCAACCAGGCTTAAGGTTCCAAATCTAACAGAATTCATTATGCTACATGAGAAAATTTTCTACTAGAGAAGTCTGAAAAATATGTGACGACAAGAAACTAAAAGCAGGAGAGTAGTATGCTGATCTTATCCACTGATGAATAAAATGGAAAAGAATAATAGTTTTCTAGCCCTAGCTTGCTCTCATTCATTGACACGTTAACAGAATATCAAGGGCAGAGACCTGTATAGAACCGTCTCCAATTCCACCGATGATGCATTTGCCTTCACGGTCCCATGCACATGTGGTAACTGGAATTCTTCCCGGCCTAGCTAGCTTTGGTTTGATAACCTAGTCAATCAACAATTAGGAATTTAGTAAACAAGTAAAACTGCATCGTCTTGAAATTCAGCCACATTAAAGCCTCATTTCACAGGAAAAACTACTTTGAGGAGATGCTATAAGAACTTCCGTCAATATCATTTGTCAACATATGTAGCAATCAACTTTTCAATCAAGTTGTTTTCCTATGTCAGGTCAAGTTGACATTTTGAAGTGTTATCATGAGTTATCCAATAATAAATTAAATCATAAGCTATCAAATTGCTATCACTGCCACCAGCCTGCTCGTCTACATGTGTGCACATTGAAGCAAACATAGAGGACATCTCATTCCAGGACAACATAAAAATGCATGTCATTTGACCGATATGGCATGATTTCCTGAAGAAGTTTTCTGATCACGCATATTCACCTGCTTTTGACTTTTAAAATCATTTACATCCCATATACGCAGTGATCCATCCTCTGATGAAGTCAAAATAGTCTCCTTCTTATTAGGATGCCACTCTCCACAAGTCAACCCAGAAATATGACCCTTGGTATTCTTCAAATCACGAATATACATATCACCTTTGACAAACTCACCGAGTGTAAGCCCATCACGATCATATATCTGGAACACAAATTAAAAACGAAATTATGATTGTGTAACACAAATTATATACTAAATAAACGATGGAAAAGAAAACCTAGGCATTAGCACCTTAGCCTGAGCTGAACCAGTTACACACAAAAATTGGTCAGCAGTAGGACTCCAACTTAAATTCCGAACTTGATGACCTTCAAATGGTTCAAGCTGCCTAAATGACTGCAGACGAGAATTCATTCCTTGAAAGTCATACATTCGCACTGTGTAGTCATAACTGCCCGAAAGCACTCTTGATCCAGAATGATCCACAGCAAGAGCTGAAACAACCTGGATGCATCATGATTCATTATCAAAATTATTCTCGACAAGAACCCTTGTAAACTAAAAGGAGGCCTTCAAACTAAAAGCAAATTGATAAATAATAAAGCCTACAATTAGTTTACCTTAGTATGACCTTTAAGTACGATTTCGTTACTCATCGGAATCCGATACCGATTCTTCTCCTCTTCCTCTTCCTCTTCCTCTTCCTCTTCCACGTCGTCGTCGGAGTCTGACATTGCGGGCGGCGGTCTTGGCGGTCCAATCATCACGTCGTCGTCCTCGTCACCAGAAGGCCGTCGCGGCGCTCCCACCGTAGCTTCGCCATCACCTTCTTCCTGGACCAGAGGTGGGGGCGGAGGTCCAATCCTAGCATCTCCGTCATCAGTAACGCGGTCGCCAGAGTTGGATTGGGAGAGCGGCGGGCGAGGTGGTCCAATCGTAGGCCTTGGATTAGGGTTAGGGAATGAGCGTTCCGAATTGTGAATCTCGGCTGCAGGAGTCCGACGAGTGGCATTATGGATTTGCTCGAGAGGTGCTTGGGATTTGGATTGTTTGCCGAACGAAAGAGGGAAGTGAGCCCTAAGCCCATCGTACATATCTGCTTCGTCTTCCATGCCTCGCTTGTGATTTCAGGTCCGTTTGATTTTGGAAAAATATATAGGTTTCTGCTGACCGCCTCTTCAGGTGATGAGAGCGGTACGATAACCCCAATACGTGAATTTTATTTATTTACCCATTTAATTCCATTAGTAAATTCAAATTGTAGTTAATTTATAATTTTATTTTTTTACAAAAAAATTTATTAACTATTTTAAAAATAACATTTTTAAAAATAATTTATTATTAAACTCTTAATTAACAACTTTAAAATTACTTTTTAAAAGGTAAAAAGTAAACTAGATAGCATCAATTCCTCCGTAAATATTAATAGTAACCTATAAACATTAAAATTAAGAGTCGGACATTTCAAAAATAATTTAATCATTTCAACGACTTTTTGTCCAAATTCATGAAGTAAAGTGAAAGATTAGAAAGCAAGAGTTTAAAAGAATTTTAACAGTAAGTGTGAGATTGGGTGCTTATAAGAGTGCATCTTTGAAACTCTCTTTTCGGTGCTCGATATACACCAACATTATATAACTTGGATAACATGATTAGTGGCATGTTTTGGCAAGTTATGTTGTTCCTTAATTTAATGGTGTGGCTATAAAACTTAAGATGTTGGAACATAAAATTACGTAGATGATGTTTTGAGTTATCCACATGACAACATTGTATGGTGGACAGTGGATGTTGCATGGTGAACGTAGGGTGTTGTTAGTGGACTACATGCAAAGTTACGTAAATGTATGGGATAACATGTGTAATGGATTGCATGTCTTACACGTACATATGCTTAGTGTCTTTTTATTATTGGACAGGTCTATATTAACCATGCACCTTGTAATTATCTAGACCTTTGTTATTATCTAAATGTTACCGTTGGATGGATGTCTATATAAGTTGTAAATCCTTCAAACGTCTTAGTGCATTGTTACTTCAATATTCTGCAATAAGATCTATTTGTTCGTATGACACGGTACTAATTCCCTCTACTTGTGTTTTGTCCAACTCTATCTCACTACTTAACCACTGCATCATTGTCTTTCATTTCTCTTGGAGAGACATAATTTTGTTCCATTTTTGATAGTACTCCACAACATTATTTTCATTAATCATTAGGGTAGGATTTGTGTTGAACCAAGTGGGGCCATTTGGTTAAATTACGAGGCAAAAAGTGTAGGGTTTTGCTAGCCTAAAGAATTACCCGTAACAAGTTGGTATCAAAGACAAGTTTGGGAAATTTCTGGGGTATTTTCTACATCTAGACAGATAGTTTTTTATGGAAATGGTGGGAAATCAAAACCTTGAAGCCATTAGGGAAAGGCTTGATAGGTTGGAGCATGGAATGAGGATCATTCCAGAAGATGAAACACACAATTTGTTTGCTTGTTTGGATCACTTGGAAGAGGTGATTCAAACATTTCATTACTAAATGGATACAATATCAGTAGAAGCAAACAAAAGAATGGGAGTTTTAAAGGATGCTTTGGCTCTAGAGCATGGTAATGGCACGTGGACAAAGTTGAAAGTCTCGAATCCTAAGCATTTTGATGGTGTGAGGAATGCAAAAGTGTTGGAAATTTTTATTTGGGATATACAAAAATATTTTGAAGCGGCCAGGGTACTGAAATGTGACAAAATTCATTTGGCCAGCATGTATTTAGTTGGAGATGCAAAATTATGGTGACGTGGAAGACTTGACAGTAATTTGAATGCTAGAAGTCCTAGAATTGATATGTGGGAGACATTTGTTCACGAGCTAAAGGGGCAATTTTTTCCTTGCAACATTTTGTGGGTGGCATGAGAGAATTTGCGGATGTTGAAATAGGATAGTTCAATTCGAAATTATGTCACAAATTTCAGTTCGTTGATGTTGGACATTAAGAACATGGCGGGAGAAGATAAGCTTTTCAATTTTCTGTCAGGACACCAAACTTAGGCACAAATTGAACTATGAAGGCAAAGAGTTCAAGACCTCCTAAGTGCCATTGTAGCGATTGATTAGTTGGATATTAGACTGAATAAAGGCAAGGAAAAAGATTCCAATGGTAATGGGAATGGTAAAGCTGGTGGAGAAAATTTTGTGGGGCAAAATGGGAAAGGTAAAAACATGCAAACTACTCAAAATTCTGCTTAACGAATTATTACTTGCTTTATTTACAGTGGACCGCATTATGCAAGGGAGTATCTGTTGGGCCCGGGCCCCGGATCCCGAATCCCGAGGCGGCCCCTCGGGTCGCACCCTAGCCGAGCGCCCAAACCGCGGACCCGATCCCAACATTTAGGCACAATCAATTATTCGATACATACATACATACATTTCCATAACACACACAACCATGCATTAAAGACCCTATACTCATAGGGATTT
>JANIHY010000174.1:0-13401 GCA_027479065.1 Erythroxylum brevipes
AGGGCATGTCGGTAATTTGGATGGATTGAGCAGTGAGTGCATTCATAATTGAATTGCACGCATAGTGCTATCTAAAAAAAACTCTATTGACAAAAACTCTACTAGTATAAGCCCATTTAAATAAAGGCTTAAAATGCAACTTTTCCAGCTATTAGGTGGCTATCGACGTTAAGTAAAGATTGGATTAGAAGTTATATCACGGAATAAGTATTTTAAGTACCTAGAGTCTATCATCCTAAGCAATGGAGAGATCGATGAATATATAACTAACCTATCGTATCAAATTAGAATGACTTAAATGGAGAAATGCATAAGGAGTTTTATGTGACAAGAAGATACCATTCAAGCTCAAAAACAAATTTTATAGCTTTGATAAGAGACAAATTAAAAGTGACTAATATTAAAGACAAATTGAGAGAAACAAAGCTTAGGTGTTTCAGGCACATTAAAGGGGGACATCCTGACGCTTCAGTGAGAAAGTAATACTTAAAGCCTATAAGAGACACTTACACTTACACTCTTGTGGGTTATATTAAACCCTGTCCTTTGCATTTATTGCATAGTACTTACCTCTTGGTTAGTTTAGCTTAATTAGTTTTCTACTTAGCATAATTAAGATAGTGACAGGCTTAGTTGAAGTTATTCTTGTACAGTTCTTTTCTTGTGTATATTTTTATCTTACCATTTATTGTTAATCATTAACATATTTTGTACTTATGTTATTTTATATTGCTTTATCTTTTTTTTTGTCTCTCTTTATTATATTTGTATATTTGTATTATTTACCTTTTGCATTTAATTATTTTTAGTACTTTTTTTGAATTTGTATGTACATCTATTTGTAATTTTGTAATATCGTCTTGAAGCATGCGAGTTTATCGGAAATAATCTTTCTACTAGATAGAAATAAGGTTATCTATCATCAGACTTTCTCAAATCTTATACCTCAGTGAAAATTTAACTTAGTATTAAAGATGAAAATGATAAACATTCTTATATAAAGGGAATCCATATCTAAATTTGGAAAGAGGATTGCAATCTTCTTAATCAAGGGTGTCCAAATTTAAATGATAGAATGAGAAAATACTCAGCTTAATTTTAAATAATCGGTTAAATATTACTTATTTATTAAAAATTATTATTAATTGCTTAAATTGAAATATTTTACTTGGGATTTATCAAGTGAATCTAAAAATAACAGTTGCTTTGCCTTTGCGATGTCTGGTAATCTACCTAAGAGAGCTGAGCTGTTCAATCAGAAAACAAGCAATGCCTTGACCACCATTGACTATTACCTCTGTTTTTTTTTTTTTTTGTGTGGGTTGGGTTACGGGAATAGCTGCAGTTGCAGAGAGGGAGTTGAATGGAGCCAAAGGGGTGAAGAGAGGGAGACAGGGTGGTCAAGGCATCATATCTGGAAGACCCACAGATGCCATAAACAGAACATGCAGTATTAAGAGAGGTGGAGAAAATGGAAGGTTGGGTACAGCGAAGCAAGAGTCACGCCACACGGGCACAAAAATATATTTAATATAATAATAGTAATAATAATAATAATAAATGCTGCTGATACATCAAAAGAGGTTGGACTCTTTGGTCTTCCGGTAATCTCATTGGACAACCGTGCCTTACTATTGTCGTGGCTCCTGGGTGTCCATTAGCAGCTTTTCTTTGTCCTTCCCTTTTCTTTCTTCTATCTTCCAAGCCTTTTTTGTCTATCTAATATTTATATCTATGGGAAGGGTTTTTTCTTTTCATTTCTTATTCTCTCTCTCCTTCCACCCCCTTAACAGTAATGATATTCTCGTTGCGAGGATCGTTGTTGAGGAATCTGAGGAGTTGTGCTTGTGAAAAAGCGGCAGTTGCAGCGAACAAGAAGTACGAACAACAACAGGTCGCAAGAAGGAGAAAAACTAACAGAAACATGAGCACACGAGTGTGCGAAAGAGGAAAAGGAGAGTCTTGATTGATGTGATCGTCAAAAAAACAAGCGGCTCTTTCTTCTGGCTTTATTTGCCATTTCTGTTTTCTTTCTCCCTTCCTATATTTGGTTGGCCTCTCTGGGGTGAGGGGGGATTGCTTCATCTTATTTTGCGGTGGCCCTTTTTCTTGGTTCTCTTCTCTTTTTTCTTGTTTTTATCTGGGTTTTGTTTTGGATTCTACCCATAACGTCATGTCTCAAGAAAGGGCATTCCAGACGGTGGCTGGTGGTGGCAATCCAGGACTTTACAATGACACAACTTTCACAAAGATTTTCGTTGGAGGGTTGGCTTGGGAAACGCAAAGAGATACTATGAGACGCTACTTTGAGCAGTTTGGAGAGATCCTTGAAGCCGTCGTTATTACAGACAAGAATACTGGAAGATCCAAGGGTTATGGCTTTGTAAGCCTCGTTAAATTTGCCTCCTAGCTATTTCGTTATGTCTTTTGCTCGATCATTTTCATGGTAAAAGGTGGGTGTTTTGCTGCTATGTCCGATAGGTTACTTTCAAGGATCCGGAAGCAGCCATGAGGGCTTGCCAAAATCCTTCTCCTGTTATTGATGGTAGGAGGGCAAACTGCAATCTTGCTTCACTCGGTGCACAAAAGAATCGTCCACCAACTCCTCAACACGGTGCATGTCTATATTTGTCTCTTTCTTACGCTTCTTTGATGGTATCTTCTTAATGCCTACTGTGAATGCAAATGTTAATCATCCCTCGAATGTTCAGTTCAGTAATGATCAATCATAAACGATAATGTTTGAATGGGAAAATGTTGTTGTTATGCATCTGAAGCATGTACAGGCTTCAAATGTTGATTCTATTTAAATAGTTACATTTTCATTTAATAAAAGAAAAAACCCTCAAAGTTGCAGGTTCAGGAAGGTTTAGACTGGCGCCTGGACTAGTGGCTCCGCCTGCATATCCTGGTTCTTCGTCATCATCCTATATTCATCAACACACCGGTGAATACCCGTTTACTTATTCAATATATGGGTAAGCGAGAAAAAAAACTTCGTCGATAGTTCAGACTTCGACCTTACCTAGCCGTTTTCTACTTTTTTCACATCACAGCAAACTGATTTCTTTGTCTGGACTTTTTTTTATTGCATTTTTTTTCTCTATCCATCAACTAAACAGGTATTCTGGTCCTTCTGGGTATATACAAGAAGCGGTATATCCTTTGGTGAGTTATAAAACCGTAATCCACAGCAAGTTCTCTGAAGAGATATTTCACTAAATTGTGATGGTATTATATTGCAAGCAGAATTACTATGGTGTATATAGAGGCCAACAATTTACACCTTACTACACTCCCGGGGCTCCAGGGACACCTGGGATGTTTCAGAATTACTATCCATTCTATCCACAATATGCACATAGTAGTCATGGTTTTGGAGTTCACTATCCATCAATAGTACAGTACCCTTATGTACCTGAAAGCTATGGCTCGACAAGTATCTTGTCTCTTCCATCTTCAATGTCAGCGGCAAGCTCAACAGCAGGTAAGTGCTAGTCTCGTTAATGTTTCAAACATATATGTTATATTGTATAATAATAGACTGATCTTAACATTAATGACTTCAGTTACCACAGCAACGACTGCAACAACTACGGAAACAACAACAACTACAGGGGTAACAGTAGCAGGACAAGGTGGTTTGCAAGCCTCAGGGGCGGCTTCTGAACAGAATTCATCAACCTAATAAGTTTGGTACAAAACGTGGTCTTTTTTATGAAGATAAGCCAAAAGGGTCAAAAGCGAAAAGGAAAAACTGAATAAGGGAAACATCCCACGCATTTAAAAGAAGATGCCTGATCACATAGCATAACAAGAAAGGGAATCCAAGAATATCTGCATCGAATTGTTCGTCAGGAAGCCAGCATTGGAGATACAAAGTTTACTTCACTAATTGATTCTCTATTGATCCCTCATATAGCAACATGTTCAGTCTAAAATCGTTGACAAATCCGTGTAACTTGTTAGCTTTAGGAGAAAATAGCACATTCATTTCGATTAATGTATTCGTAGTATTAGGTAGAAAGCAAATATTGACTTCCAATTCTATTTTAAACACTAATTATCACCTGTCATCTATTCCTTTCAGGATTACCCTCTCATCCAAATCGTGTCATTTGCATAATCACATCTTTTGGGGTTTGGATCCTATGTCGTTTGGAATCCAATGGGATCTCAATAAAAATATTCAGTTAACAATCTCATTATGCCTCTTATCAGTGCCAAAAGTTGGGCATGCTAGTCCCCTTCACATGCTCGGAGTAATTTGAAATTGTCTGAAAATTGCTGACCTTGTGCATCAATACAGTAGTCGTTGGTCTTCTTAAGTAAAGAGGCCGCTATCATCTACAATCCCCTAAAAAAGAGGTCTAATCCAACACACCTACACACCTACAACGCACAGGTAGCTCAACTAGTTATTAGCAAGGAAGTTGAGTGCAAAGGTCTCAGGTTCGAGTCTCGGCAGCGACAGTGTAAGAGTTTATCCAATGTGGTGATTCCTTGTGCCCACCGAAAAAAAACGACCGCCTTGCTAATAACTTAAGTGAGATTAAACCGTGATTTTTTCCTCTCATAATTCTGTCGGGCCGAGATGTGAGAGCGCTTAGGGTGGACGATTCCACCTTTTGAGTGCAAAGAGATGGATAAAAACAAGATCTATTCCCCTAAGAGCTAATCTCCCTCTAACTGTTACCAGCTTGACTTTGCACCTTTTTAGTTTGTACCACTACCATCCTGCAATAGAATCCAAAGGGGAAAATTTAACTTTGGAAAATACATTGACCTATCATAGAAGTTTTATGCTCTTACTTGAGCATCATCGATCCTGACAAACGGCAACCATGGTCCCAGGCTACAAGGACAAAATTCAGATCTTTGCTTGAAGTATGCTTACCAGTGTCTGGAACAAGCCAAGTTAAAGTGTAAATTTGCAAATTTAATTCGTTAATTTTAATTTAAATTGAACTAATTTCATTTTATTGATTGAGCTAAAATAAATTTTAAAGCTCAAAACTCAGTTTGCCTTCAATCACATTAAATTTAACCAAGAATTAACGTCACCTTTTCTACACCATTTTTACTCATTTGCATAAATCCAACAATAGCGGTTGCCGTAAGATCCAGATTTTGGCTTCAACCATGAAACATATTTAGCTTCAGCTGTCGAAAATGTCATTTACGACCCCGATGAAGAACCACGGTTTTGTTATGCAAAACCATTTGACCTTTTACTTCAGCCAACAGATTAGTGCAGAGAATCATTTAGTAAGAAGATGCAGTAAATTATATAACACATAGATTCACTAGACTCTGGGGAAATATAATCACACTCTCATATAAAGTTGTTTGGAAAGGTTAAAAGTCTTGGATGCCTAAAACATCATATTTCAAGGAACAGGACCACTGTCCATATTCTGTAGACATATTCGCATTTACCAAAGGTATCTCTTTAACAAGAAGTTAGTTGGACATTTGACAATAATTCAAATGTTCTCATCACTTCTTTTTAGTAAGGCCACCAATCCATGCCATCGGGCTTCTTCACTAGGATTTGGTTGTACTCCGGCCTTGACGTGAGTTCTTTGAAGAGGAAAAATGCAATGAAGAAGAAGAGCAAGAAAAGAATCTCAAATTCTGAGTTCAGCAAGAAGGTGAAAACAGTTCTGATCATTCGAGTGAGCACCGAGTCATCCCTCCTCCTCATCCTAGCTGGTCGGTTCATCTCTCTTACTACACTGTTGCTGCTGTTCAGGGTTGCCTGTGTTCTTACCTGATTTTAATGGATGGAATGGTAGGAAAGAAAATTAACAAGCATCAAAATTGGTTTCAGAAACTAAACAGCAACCAAAAAAAAAAAAAAAAAAAGAAATAGCGGATAACAAGAAGTTATGAGATGCAATAGAATAAAACAACTCTAATTACCCACCACCACAAAAAGCTTAGTGAACAAAGTTTGATTTAGTCAAGGACTATGAAGGAATTCCTATCTATCAAGGGGTAACCTCTTCAACTCCTCAGCTATGCAAAATCAAATACCTTAAAGATCTAGACAAGAGAAACTTAAGCTTAATTCGTTTTTCCTCTTAGATAGCTATAAGCCTTATCAAATAATCTCTTATCCTGAAGAAAAGTAGCAAGTAATTGATCGAAAAGTGTAGAACTCTAAAAAGACTTGCATTAAGGCACTGATATACCTAATGTTACAAACGCCAATTGCTGCACTATGCAAGTTTTATCTTCAAAAAGACAAAACAAGACAAACCAATTAACAACCACAAGCAGATTAACCATCCCCTGATGACAGAGTAAGGAAGCCTAAAACCAAGGACAATTAGCATCCAGTCCAATAGAGACCACAATTTCCTGAGTCTCCAGGGAAAAGTACTGTAGATCCTAGAACCAGACCTCCCCTAATATTATATCTGCTTCCTTATTTGCAAG
Organism: Erythroxylum brevipes; assembly: GCA_027479065.1. NCBI lineage: Eukaryota > Viridiplantae > Streptophyta > Magnoliopsida > Malpighiales > Erythroxylaceae > Erythroxylum > Erythroxylum brevipes. The sequence continues at coordinate 6,445 of JANIHY010000174.1, forward strand.
AAAATCACGTAATCCCCTAATTTTCAAAGAATCTATCTAAGGCAGCTATTTCACGCCTAATAACATCTATGATTCTATGTTCCACTGAAACAAACAAAAACCCATAATGAAAGGCGATGCCTTTTTAACCGAGGCCCTCACAAACTAATCAGAAACTAAAATGCAGGACACCCGAATTCTTCAACCACCTCGGTACATCCTCCAAAAACGAATCTTAGAAAACCGCCCGCATACATACATCAATTACGTAAAAAGATCAAGGAGTATTAGAGAGAGTGAGAGGCACCTGTTTTTGACCAAATGAAGCCGGAGGCTGTCTGAAGAATAGAATGGGCGATGCAGACCCGACTTGGCTCGTAAGTCCTCACCCCAACTTGTCGTCAAGCTGTGTCGCGTATTCCATTTTTCCTTTTTATTTTAATTTTTTGTCGAATAAGTTATTGTTGGCTATTGCTAAGGCTTGAAAAGTTTGGCCCAATGACCCAGTCCAAACGGCAACTTAACCCGTCGTTTCCGTTTCTTATACATATACTGGAGATTCACAGTGGCCCTCTCCTCTCAAGTCTCATCCCGCACAAGATATCGCCGTACTTCACCGCCGTTTGCTCCATCTATGTTTCTACGTAGCCGTTGGTAAACTTCAAAGGTTTTGTATATGCCAGGCACTACAACTGTTTTCTATTCTATGTAATTAACTATGTTGCTTCTGTAACCTGTTAGCTACTTCTGAAAAAGTCTGTGTTAATTTTGCGACTCAAGGAGTCTTCTAACTATATATTGATTGGTTATGTTAAAATTTGGAATGCAATTGGACAAAGTTGATATTCTGTTACGTGGAGGAAATATGTGGCTGTGCTAAAACTGTAGCTGAGAAAATTTCAGGTATGACAATGCAAACTTGTAACTTATTTCTCTGGATTGCTAGAGCTTATTGGAGCATATATGTAATTTCATTTCATAGAATAGTTACCGAGTGCTTTATAGTTACAATTCCTTTGGTTATTACCATTTAGAGTGTTTGTAAATTCATTTGTAATGCTATTCCATATGTTTACTAGGAGTTCCATAGGAGGATTCTTTAGTGTTCTGTTAATGCTTATTGAGCTGTCCCATGAGCATTTTCTCTGCATTAACAAACTTGAAGGACCTATCTGCAACTGTAGTTATGAGGATCGTCGTGGCAATTCTTTCCATTGAAAATGCTTTTGCTTGAGATTCTAGGATTTCATGTGATGTATTCTGCATTTATTTTCTTTTCTTCCCTTCTGTTGGGTTGTAGTGATTTTCGATAACTTCTCCAATGCCAAGCCTTGTTTGTCGACTAATTCTATTCCATCTACCATTTTTCAGTTTGATTTGGCTACAAGCTCAATGTTCCTACAATCATGAGTATAAGATGGCCGAGGATTCTAACACCAACTCAACTCTCTCTGATTATCAGGAACCAGAAAAATCCATTGACTGCTCTACAGATTTTCAAACAAATAAAAGACAAATACCCCAACTATTGTCACAATGGTCCAGTGTATGCTGCGATGGTTGGAATCCTCGGAAACTCTGGTCGTATCACTGAGATGAAAGAAGTCATTGATCAGATGCGAGAAGATTCCTGTGAGTGCAAGGATTCAGTATTTGTGACAGCAATCAAGACCTATGCTCAAGCTGGCCGATTGGATGAAGCTGTAACTCTGTTTAGTACCATTCCTCAGTTCAACTGTGTAAATTGGACTGAATCTTTCAATGCCCTTCTGCATATAATGGTGAAAAATTCAAAGTTTGAAGCAGCTTATCGTCTTTTCTTGGATAATTCTTATGGTTGGGAAGTGAAGTCGCGTATTCATTCTCTGAATTTGCTTATGAGTGCTCTTTGCCAACAAAATCGATCAGATCTTGCATTGCATATTTTCCTAGAGATGAATTACCAAGGTTGCTATCCTAGTAGGGATAGCTATCGGATTCTCATGGAAGGATTATGTGTTGATGGAAGGTTGAATGAGGCAATCCATCTCCTGTACTCAATGTTTTGGAGAATATCTCAAAAGGGAAGCGGTGAAGATGTTGCAATATACAGAATCCTTTTGGATGCTTTATGTGATAATGGGCAGGTTGATGTAGCCTTGGATATACTTAATAAGATATTAAGGAAGGGGCTGAAGGTTCATAAAAGATATCATTGCTCTCTTGATCTCTGTGAGTGCCAAGACATAGAAGTGACCAAAGAAAAGATTAATGATGCTCTAATCAGAGGTGGTGTCCCCAACTTGAAGAGCTATACTGCCATGGCTGTTGATCTTTACCAAGAAGGTAAGGTAGATCAAGCCAATAAAGTGCTTCATGAAACAAGGGGAAGAGGCTTTAGACCATCTCTTTTAACTTATGAAGCAAAACTAGCGGCATTGTCTCAGGAAGGTAGGGTTGCTGAAGCAGTTAATGTTATTGAAATGGAGATGGTAGAGGCTAATTGTGTTCCAACAGTAAGATTGTACAACATCTTGCTAAAAGGCCTATGTAATGCAGGGAATTCAGTGTTGGCTGTTCAGTATTTGAAGAAAATGGCTAAACAAGTGGGTTGCGTTGCCGACCAGGAAACTTATGATGTTCTAGTGACCGGTCTATGTAGAGATGGTAGGTTTGTTGAAGCAAGTAGGCTTTTGGACGAGATGCTGATTAGATCATATAGGCCTGGGGTTGATATTTATAACATGGTCATGCGAGGTCTTTGCTTCATGGGCAGGCAATATGAAGTTGTAATGTGGCTGGAGGAGATGATTAGCCAGGGTATGTTGCCACAACTATCAGTATGGAACTCTTTGGTCAGCTCTTTTTGCTGCAAGATGACTGACATTAATTTGTACAGTGAGAGATTCAAGCAGCTTACAAATGATTCATAACAGCATTCAGCACACCAAGTATGCTGATTGCTACAGCCACATGCTCTGTCTTAAACACTCCGAGCTTCATGCGGAGTGAGAAATTGGTGCAGAAAGTTCATATTGATATGTACTATATGTCCATTTGTGTGAAAAGATATATACAATGAAAACCAGTATACTCCAAAGAGTTAAAACTTGTTTGACGTACATATCTTCAATTTCATTTTGCTGGTTTACTAAGTGCCCCGTGCCACTCATTCTTCTGTTTCCAAGTGGAGTTTCTTTTCCTCCGTTTCCTATAAGAAGGCGGGAATTATTTTCTGGAAATGACTTACCTCATCCAAAACCACGTTTCAGCCTCATCAGCTAATGCACATGGCTTCCTCACGAGAAGTGAGGTAAAAAACACAGTGCTTCAAGTCGGATGTTAATTACTTGCTGATATCTCAAATCTCTTTTCTTTATTCTTCCTGTTTATTAGAATAGCAACGAATACAAACCATACGACATCGAATTTCCAACTGTCCCAAGAACAGAGATTCCGCAAACGTTAGAACTTCTAACTGAATTTACTAAGCCAAATAGAGAAAAGAACCAGTTGTCAACGTCTTGTAAGTGCAGAGACAAACGCGTAGTTGAGAGTTGGGTGGCCTTCTTTTAGCTTTTTCAATCCTTTTCTGTATCAATACAATTTCTTCCTCTGTTTACACTTCACCACAACACACACTTAAACACAACGCGATTATAACTAAGCCCTTGTTCCTCGTATCCTCCGCCCCGTTTTCTCCTCTTATACTCGCCCTCCCATTACCCCTTTTCTCTCACTTTCTCTCCTTCCAAACGCAAACCAAAAGAAAAAAGAGAAAGCTTGAAAATGGCGTCAGCTTTCTCTGCGACAAAGTTCACTCAACCTTTGCCTGTTAATACGATTTCCTCCGGATCTCAAGAAAATAACTTTCTGTTTGATCCTGTTAAGAATTCTCCCTCCTTCTTTGGATCCGCTCGCAAGCTCCGTTCCCACAAGTTGAATCAGGCGAATCCTCACCGTCGATATGCTATTGTTTCCGTTTCTGATGTTGTCAAGGAGAAGAAGATCAAATCAAGCTCCTCTCCGGTACCCCAATTCTACATCTTTAAAGTCCCCCTTTTAGTAATTTGCTTTATTGTTTATGTTTTGTGCTCTTAAGTTCTAAATGGTGGTTGATATTCGGGTGTCGAATAAAAATGGAAAAGACAGCATATTTAACCTGTTGAAGCTTAAATGTAGCAACTTTACATTCTAGTTTTGGTAATCATGGCTCATAGCATTCAAATTCTCGTTCATTCTCGTTGCATTTTTGGCATTTAACTAAACTTCTGGTTTTTCTTTTGGTTGCTAAAACTTGTTAGTTAGGTTTAAGACTCAAGAGCTAGAGAATTCTGGTTTGATTATATGAACCAAAAATTGGCCATATTAGTTGCTTTTATTTATTCAATTATGTATGTACCTAGTTGATTACCAAAGAAGAAGGCTTGGAGCTGTACGAGGACATGGTTTTGGGCAGAGCTTTTGAGGACATGTGTGCCCAGATGTATTACAGAGGCAAAATGTTTGGTTTTGTTCATCTCTACAATGGGCAGGAGGCTGTGTCAACTGGGTTCATCAAGCTCTTGAGGCAGGATGATTACGTTGTCAGCACCTACCGTGATCACGTTCATGCTTTGAGTAAGGGGGTCTCAGCTCGTGCTGTAATGAGTGAGCTTTTTGGCAAGACCACTGGGTGTTGCCGGGGTCAAGGTGGATCTATGCACATGTTCTCAAAAGAGCATAACGTGCTTGGTGGGTTTGCTTTCATTGGTGAAGGGATTCCAGTGGCAACTGGTGCAGCCTTTACCTCGAAGTATAGGAGAGAAGTTTTGAAGGAAGCAAACAGCGATCAAGTGACCGTGGCATTTTTTGGAGATGGAACTTGTAATAATGGCCAGTTCTTTGAGTGCTTAAACATGGCGGCATTATGGAAATTGCCAATTGTGTTTGTTGTAGAGAATAATTTGTGGGCAATTGGGATGTCCCATTTGAGGGCAACCTCAGATCCGCAGATTTGGAAGAAGGGTCCAGCATTTGGTATGCCAGGAGTTCATGTTGATGGGATGGATGTTTTGAAGGTAAGAGAGGTGGCTAAGGAGGCAGTTGGAAGGGCTAGAAGAGGAGAAGGGCCAACTTTGGTCGAATGTGAGACTTACAGATTTAGAGGACACTCATTGGCTGATCCTGATGAGCTTCGTGACCCAGGTGAGCGTTTGTTTTTAGTTCATTCATATGAATGCCTTCAGTGAATGTTGCTGTTCCATAAAGTTTGGAGTTGCATTTTAGTAGCTGAAATTATCATATCCCTGAATCCGCTTCAGATAGTTTATAATTTGTTTTCTATCTTAACTCTTGTATGTACCTTTAAGATGATTTGATTGATCCTAGCCTTTGCAGGATAGTGAAAATGTGTAATTGCCATGATAATTCCTTGATTTCTCTCATTTCTTTGCTTTGCATTGTCTGTTATTTCTTACTCTTGAAATGCTGCTTTGATGTTAGTCACACTGGTATTGATTGGAGACCTGATATTATTATGACCTTCAGTGCATCACCTTTTTCACTCCCTTACGCTGTCTGTTCTTTGTTGGCAGCCGAGAAGGCTCACTATGCTGCCAGAGATCCCATCACGACCTTGAAGAAATTTATGATTGAGCAGAGCCTAGCTAGTGAAGCAGAATTTAAGGCCATCGAGAAGAAGATAGATGAAATAGTTGAGGATGCTGTTGAGTTTGCAGATGAGAGCCCTCTTCCCCCACGCAGCCAGCTACTAGAGAATGTTTTTGCAGATCCAAAAGGTTTTGGTATTGGACCTGATGGACGGTACAGATGTGAGGATCCTAAATTTACTCAAGGCACTGCTCATGTTTAGGCTTATTTGTTGTACTGGCCTTCATATAGCATTCAGTCACCCTTCTTTAAATTTAATGCTACGTTCTTAGGTTGCATTGGTATCTTAAATTTTGGTCATGTTTCTCATGGCGTCTTTGTTTATTGAATTAAGCTTTGAATGGCCACTTCAAATGGTTGTCATTCTTAGGCTATATTTGATTGAAAATTTTATAATATAATGAAATAGAATGTAATATTATTTTCGTTTAGGAGGATATTTTACAATGGAATAGAATGAAATAAGAAAAAAGAGGAAGCTTTTATATTACATCCAAATCTATCCTAAATTGTAGAAATGAAAAGCTTTTGATTTGGAGAGTTTAGGATAAAATATACAACTTTATATTATATTACATTATAAACTCTTCGTTCAAATAATATTTCACTATATTATATTATGATTTTTTTCATCTTTCTTAAATAACAAAATTTTAATATTATATTCATTTATGTTCCATTCTATTATAAACTATTTTATTCTATTCTATTTTATTAAAAACTTTACGTTAAATCAAATATAAGCTTAGTTGTTCAATCAAATATAACCTTCGTTGTGGAGAAACAATAGTGAGTTGCTTCGTTTGCATTTTAAGTTGATAAATTGCCCTTTAGCTTTTAGATTGTCCCAGCTAGAATTTGTTTCACCAAATGGGACATGATCTTTTATCCTATATTTTTTTTGTACCCACCTGTCCTATTTTATCTAAACTATTCATTTATGTGGATCCTAGCATAAATTATAATATGCCTCTAGAATTTGTTTTACTAGATTCTCATGAGACGTGATCCTCTGTCCCATTTTCTCTATACCAACTATGACCCTGTTTGACAATTAGCTGATTGTATTAGCTGTTAGCTGATTGCATTAGCTGTTAGCTGATAGCTGATTCTATCAGCTGTTTTGACCAGCGGATTGCATTAGCTGTTTGTTAGAGATGTTTGGTAAAATTAGCTGTTTAGTATTAACTATTTATGGGTAAAATGACTTATGAGGACATGACTTAAAAAAAATTATAACAGTATGAATATTATATATTTTGATATTTTATTGAATATTTTTATAGGAATTTATATTTTAGATATTTAATTCTACAAAAATGAAGTCTATAACTTTAATAAAAAATA
>JANIHY010000174.1:16859-27564 GCA_027479065.1 Erythroxylum brevipes
TTCAATATTATTTGTCGGGTATATTTGTAGTGTTGTGTTCAATTTATTTGGGTGTATTTATTGTTCGTGTGTGTACATGGGTTTAGGTTGTGATAAATACACCGTGCACGTAATTTCTGTCTAGGAGGCCGGGTTTTAACTGGGACCGTTTGTGACCCCTCCGCCCTTTCCTGGAATCTTACGTGGAATGGTAATACTGTCTTAGGAGACTGTTTGGTGGTCTTTCCTGAGTATTACTGAATCGATTCACTTCACTAGTTGTTTACCTTAGAGGAAAAAATACCCGATTTTCCCAACAGGATCTTGGTATATGATGTAAAGAAAATTAGGAAAAAAAGGAGATAAATTTTGCTACTGATTATAAAGCCTTAAAGTTAAGGCACAGAAGGTTTAGAAACATAAGTGAAAAGTGATTACAAATCTTTGCTCGAAAGGGGTAAAACTCTTGATCCTTTTACTGATTGTTTAGTTGAAAAACAACAAAGTTTCATTTTGGTAAACTTGTATATCCCACTAAAAGAAAACATACTATTAATTTGATTCATATTAATATTTTTAATGACCAAAAAATCACTTGTTGGTGTATAATACTTTGTCACTTTTATTGATTAATTCTCAAGAAAAATACTGCTATTCTTATTAGAATCAAAGGAACAAGAAATTAAAGCATTTAAAATGTTCCATGCTAAAGTGGAATGAGATTGTTTAGAAATTAAAGTGTAAAAGCGGTGGAGAGTATCAAGGTCCATTAGATGAACGTTGTAGATCTTACGGTTTCAGACTTAAAAAGACAACACCTAAGATATTGCAATTAAGTCATATTACCAAAAGAATAAGTTATATTATTGAAGAAAAAGTTTATATATGTTTTGTCATGCCAAGCTATCCAAGTTATGCTATGGTGAGGTTGTAAAGACTATCATAGACAATATCAATCTTTCACTATTAATTCCTTTGGATGGAGATATCCTAGAGGTAGTTCGGTATGGAAAGTTTTCTTATAACCATTTAAAAATATTTAGATTTCAAGCATTTTTTCTTATTCTTGAGGATAAATAAGTTAAGCTTTATACAATGATCAAATAGTGCATTTACCCTTTGATGTCAAAAGATGAATTTGGATATCGATTATAGGATCCAATCAACAAAAAGGTTGTCATAAGTAGAGACATGTTTTTCAAGGACCAAAGAATTGAAGAAAGTGGAGATTGATCTTATTGAACCTATAGAGCCTTAATTAACATAATCTATTAGGGAGAGATGATCTTTTACTAAATATTATCCATATAAGCATATTACTATCATTAATAAGGGAGAGCTCAAAATTATAAAGAAGCTATAACTGACAAAGGTAGAATGGGAGAAAGTTATGCAAGAGAAAATGAGATCTTTGTATGAGAATCATATATACGATCTTAGTAGAATTACTTAAAGGAAGAAAATCATTTAAAAATAAATGGGTATATAGACTCAAAATAGAAGAGAATAGTCTAAACTAAGGTATGAGAGACTAGTTATAATAGGGTAAAGTTAGAAAAAGGATATTGATTTTGAAGAAATATTCTCTTTAGTGGTAAAAATATCGTCCATCCAAGTAGTAATTGGTCTAGCAACCAACTAAGACTTAGAGGTTGAGCAAATTAATGTTGAAATAATTTTCCTTCATGGTGATCTTGAATAAAAGATCTATATGGATCAACCTAAAGAGCTCCAAGTTTCAAGAAAATAAAAGATGGTCTGTTGACTAAAGAAGAGTCTCTATGATCTAAAGTAAACACCAAGGAAATGGCGTCAAAATTTTTATTCATTCATGGCTAAGCAAGAAAATTCTCACTAACCAATATGTATATGTGAAGAAATATACTAAAGTTCATTTCATTATACTTTTACTTTATATAGCTAACATGTTAATTATTAGACATGGTGATGAGATGATTATTGTTTTAAAGAAAGCTTTGAGTGAATTCTTTGTCACGAAGGATTTAGGATTAGTAAGAAAAATTCTCAGAATAAAGATTTCTCGAGACATGTTGAAAGTTGCGGTTATCCTAAGCGATATATAATGAAAAAGTACTAGAGATTCTATATGCACAAAGTCAAACTTGTGTGCACACCTCTTGCTTCACACTTTAAATTGAATTTAAAACCAAGTACATATGAAATAAGAATGTAAGAAATAAGGAAGATTTCACATTCATTTGTGGTGAGCAGCCTTATGTATGCCATATTATACACTAAGCTTAATATTGTCTATCAGTAGATTCTCATCTAACCTAATAAAAGAACATTAAATGGCAGTAAAATAGAATCTTTGAAATCTCTAAGTAACAAATAAGATATGTTTGTATTTTGCTAAAGGAAAGCTTGTGTTAGAAGGTTGCATAAATGTAGATTTAGTTGGATATCATAGTTCTAGAAAATCAACCTCTGGATAGTTGAGTACTTTTATAGGGAGAGCCATCTTATAACACTTCAAACTATAAAAATGTGTTGCCTTGTCAACAATTGAAGATAAATATATCACATATGATGAAGCTTTCAAGGAGATGCTTTAGATGAAAATCTTTTTGTTTGAATTGATCTAAGACCAAGTAATGTTTGTGTTATAATATGACGATCAAAGTGCTATTGACTTAGTCAAGAATCCAACCTTTCACTCCTAATTAAAATATATTGATGTTTGCTATCATTATACATGAGATATATTAAAAGAAAAACATTTATAGCTTGATAAAGTTCACACAAATGATTATTTGATCTGATGTATATTATCAAAGAGATAGTATGATGGTTCCCCCCAATTAAATCGGGAAGGGGGAGCTTTATTAGATCCTTTTATAGTTGTGAGTTAATAAATATTAATTAGTCTTTGAATCACTTTATTTGGAATTCCAAAAGTTAGTCATGCAAAAAAAAATGTTTGGACATTAACAATCTCCAATCACTAATTGAAGTAATTTAAACGAGTTCACATGCCTTTTATAAATTAGGGGAAAAGAGATGCGTTTTATCAATTCATTTCAACTAAGAGAGAAATTTAAAAGAAAATTGAGAAATTTATATTTTTCAACCTTGAGTGTGTGTTTCGCAAAATTATGTAAGAGAGATTATAATTGTAATTATACTTTGATATAGTAGAAGTTTTATTATATATATGATCTTGTAGTTTTTTTGTCTTGTTTTAAATAATTTTCCACATAAAGTTCTAATGTTTTCCTTACACTCACTTATTTACTTTCATATTATTTTGAATATTCATTTTAATTATACAATACATAAAAGTGTAACTTTCAAATTATTACCTTTTCTAACACAAGTTGTGTTCTCATTGATTCATAATCATTTTTATGACTTTATTGTAGGTTTATAGAGACCCTCAAATGGCCCGATTAAACGATGTTGATATGTCACACTTGCTGAATTGTTTTTATTGTTTTAAGGATGTTGGTGGTTGAGAAATACGAGAGAAATTCCATTAAAATGAGTTCTAGAAGAATCAACCCTGAGGTACTAAATGGGAGGACCATCAAAAGTTCTAGTTTGTGGAAGTCCAATTAGGTTAAATATGTTAGCAACCTTTCTAAGGGATGCAAGACTTGAGATATTGTGGAATCATCTCATCAAGTTTGCAATATGCTTTATACTAGGATTTTATATAATCATAAAGTAGGAAAGTATCATGCCAATGAATTTGTTCCCTTTTCAATGGAAGTGGAAAGAAGGTCCTAGGTTCAACTCTCAGAAATGGGAGAAAAAGGACCGCTCTGTTAGGGTGCTGCTCAGGATCAGACCGTGATTCAATCCTCCAGCGGTGGTCGGGCCTGCGACTGGGGGCCCTTGGGGTTGGGGATTCAACCTTATTGGAAGAGAGTATGAATAGGTTAGGAAATTCATTGTAATTTTGATCCTTGCAGCCACTTCTAGGTCGAATGCTAGTAGTTAAGAACGTTGTGGAGAGACACTGATCCTAAACTAAATTACCTAATTCCTATAGTTACCATGTTCTGTATATTCTCTAAAGTCTAGTTACTGTTGTAAGTTTAGTATTGATGATGAAAATATATTCTAATTAATGTAAATAATCTCTACGTTCCTTCTTATTTAAGCATTAATTAAGTTCTTCATAATTAATATAAATATTTTATGTATAAATAAGTGTATCTCCTTCAGTATAATACAAATAGTACATATATGAAATAAATTATTTTCTATTAGTCTTAGTTTTGTAATAACAAAGTAGAAAGAACTTTATTGGTTATTGGATAAACATGAAAGGCTTTTCAAAGCAACCTTTTGAAAACATTCAATCATAATCTGAATCTACACAAAGTATTGAACAGTTAACAAAAAATAGATGCGTAATTTTCCTCGCTTCTTTTTATCAATCAACGTTATTAAAACAACCATCATAAAGATTAAGGCTTTTGAAAACCTTTCCAACACAACTTACTGTCATCTGTTTCGACGATTTTTCTTTTTCTTTTAATATCGTAAAAAATAAAATGAAGCCTGATTATTTTTTTTAACTAAATCCATATAGAAACAATTTCAAGATTACGAAGACAAAGATCAACAATTCTTGATGACCCAATTATGAACAAGGCTTAGATATCACTTGTGGGGTTTTAATTCCTTTAAAGAGATGATTCATTTATATCAAATCATCAAGAATTAAATAAAAGCGGAAGCATATTTGAATCCGTTGTAAAATTTGCATTGAAGTTATAAACAGGGCTCTGATACCACTTATGAGATTTTAATTCTTTTAAAATATGATTTATTTATATCAAATCATCAAGAATTAAATAAAAGCGGAAACATACTTGAACCTATTGTGAAATCTACACTGGAGTCTTGCAAATTGTCTTCCAAATTAGAACGTAGCATTTTTTTTTAAGTTTTCCCTAACTTTTTGTTCTCTCTCTAATGATGGGATGTCAGTAAGAATTATGTGTACGTTTAATTTAAGGACCATAATTACTTTTATTAGGGTAAAACTCTAATCTAATTTTTAGTTTGACCTATTATAAAACTAGAAATTATAAACTCAGGGGGCGTTTGGTTTGAGCACGAGGTTGGCTATGGATATGGGTATAATAGTAAAAGGGGATGAGGATGAGTATGAAAAATTTAAAAATGATGTTTGGTTTGTAACTTTGGTTTCTATATTAATACCAATAACGTTGTTTGGTTTGTTGCATTAATGATAATATAATACCATTTTTACCCTCAATAAAATTGAAAATAATTTGCCCTTTATATGTTTATTGGAGCTATCTCCATTTAACATCAAATTAATACGAGGGATTTTAGAAAATATACCTGGAGGTGTAGAACAAAAATTCATTCGTTGATGAGACGCGATAAGGCAAGATGAGAGATTGTAAGGAATTGAGCTAAGGAAGTAAAGAGGATGGTAGGGCAAAGGCTGAAGATAAAATAGTAAAAAATAAACGTGATAAAAATTTAAATTGGAATGAAAACTCGATATCCACCTTCTTGGTGGGTTTAGTAGATTCCCAAATTTAATGAAATAAATCCATTCTCTTGAAATTGAAAACTCCAAAGTAAACATTATTTTTTATAATTATTCTATTCATTCATTCCCAAACCCTAAAATCAAACGCCTCCTTAATGCCTACATATATAAAACTCACATTTAAAATAGGTACATAAAATCTAAAAAATCGTAACCATTTTAATTAATTAGGCTCAATTTTATAAGATAACCTTTATACACAATTATATGCATATAAGCCTACTTATTTAATTAAAAATCCTTACAAAGAATTGGTCCCCTAACTTTGCCACACTTGTTTGTTGCTTAATGGAGACGTAGCACTAGTTCGGTAAAACCAGTGAGGAGACTCAGCTTCGAAAGCCACAAAATCTCATGATTCTTAGAGGTGTCCAAGTGTCACGCTCCTCACCACGAGCATACCACCCTATGTCATGGTGTTCAGCCTCTGAAAAATATCCTCAATAGCAAGCCAAGTTGCATCCAACACGTGTACATCAACTAGATCGCACTCATCAAGATATTAAAAAAAAAAAAGTTGTTGGTGTTCCTCCACGTCAGCCCCGTCAATCACAAACGGCGGCGGCCTACCTTTTGATCCTGTTTCTCTTACTAAAATGTATTTTGCGGTGGTGAGCTGAAGTTGGATGATATCAGATGTTTGAATTTTGAGGCCGTACTACATTTAGCGGGTTGACTAACTTTCGGATATTTTTTCATTTTTATCGGATGTGGTTGGTTTCACTTTTAAATAACACACTCTGTTACTACTTAACGTTGTGGGCGAGGTTGTGGTGATCGAAGACAAGGGAATGGTGGCGGAAGAGGTGGTTAAGTGGGAGACGTTTCTACCAAATACGATGCTTCGTGTTCTATTGGTCGAAGCTGATGATTCTACGCGCCAAATTATTGCTGTGCTTCTTCGAAAGTGCGGTTATAAAGGTCGTTTTTTTTAATCTGTTGAAGGATATTTAGCTTATTTGGAAATTGATGTGTTTGATTTGGATCCCGAGCTCATTGGTGACAATGCAACGTTCTATATGGTTTTCGTAACTTTTGGTGAAAGTTCTTGTTCTTTAATGGAGATTGGAGTCTTTTATTGATTAAGGTGTCTCGGACTCATCTTCTCTTTGGGTTCTTTCTCTTATTTTTGATAAGATGATGATGAGTTTCATGCGAGTCTTTCAACTGAACTTGCACTTTCTTTGGTCAAGCAGTTGCTGCTGTTTCAGATGGATTAATGGCATGGGAGATTTTGAAGGGTAGACCGAATGATTTAGACCTCATATTAACAGAAGTGGAGTTGCCATCATCAATATCGGGATATGCACTTCTTACCTTGGTCATGGAACATGACTTCTGCAAAAATATTCCCGTCATAAGTATGTATTATATTTGGTTTTTCTTTTGTTATAGGCATTATCCTGATGTTTTCTTAGATTTGGAACTAAAATGTTCTTGCTCTTTTCTATTTCTTTTGTCATTACTAAATAGTGATGTCTTCAAACGATTCTATCAGCATGGTCTTAAAGTGCATGTTAAAAGGTGCTGCTGACTTTCTAATTAAGCCTGTTAGAAGGAATGAGCTGAGGAACTTATGGCAGCATGTTTGGAGGAGGCGAACTGTATGTTTCCAACATATCCTATTTATTGCTTGTATGCATGGAAACTAAATTTGCTTTTCTGAATTTTCCATTTTGATTCTTCATCAGTCACCTAGCTCCATGATGTATTCCTCTAAACTCATCCATTCTGCAGCGTATAAAATTGAAGCCACTTCTGAACCTAATGCGGCAAGTGATAATTCTAGTGATTGTTCAATTTTTACACAGAAAAATAGGATTGGCAGTGTAAAAGGAGTTAACACTCAAGAAAGAAAGTATGAAGATAAATCTTTCCTGCGTAGTCTTTTCTTACGGAGCGACTATTTAATTATCTTAGTGACTGTTGGTTCCAAAGATACCTGATTTAAACGAGAAGAAGACTGTCAGTCTATTAGCAGAAACTTGATTTAGAATCTGAAATGCTCTCATGCAAATATGTAGGGACTGTCTATGATGAAGTGCAAGAGTTCTTCACAACCAAGCAACACACGAAAAGAGATGTATGAAGAGAAACCCACGTTGCAAATAACTTCAGCAGATTCTGATTGTAAAACTAGAGGTTTCCTATTTCATTTCTGTCTTTATTCATTTCTTCCTCCTATTTATTATTACTGAATAGCATTTGTAATCTCATTATTCGTTATATATGAGATGAACATCTGATGTTGTATTTGCTACAGAAGGATCAAACCAATCAGAACTGGCCTCTGCAGAAACTAACGATTCGACTGTTTTAAGATTGGGGAAAGAGCGTGGTTCGACAAGGGAGCCACCTCAAAATGAAAGAATGAGACCAGAAGAAGACAAAAATTATGTGGAAAGTCGTCGTTGCAATAATTGTGAACTGGTAGAACCTTCCATTGGAACCGTGGACTTGATCAGTAAATTTGGTAATTACTTAATGGGCATTTGTGAATGTTCTGGCGTGAACGTCTGCACAAAAAAGCATGAATTCACTCCACAACTGGAAATTTCTCCGGGAAAGTTATATTCCATAAAAGACTTACCGATAGATGATCAAAAGCATGCGTTGAACCATTCTAATACTTCAGCCTTCTCGTGGTGAGTTTGCTGTAACTCATTAAACACGAGTCTTTGAAAATTAGAGTATCAACTTGCAAGTGTTTGTGAGTGTATGTCTGGTGTAATTTCTTCGTATTGAGATGACATGCACCTGGTTAGTTTCCTTAAAAAATGCCAATTCAGGGTTGCTGGATATCTTCTTGAACGTTGCTTTTGCACTATCTACAATTCCTTTTCTTCATAAGGGTATATCTGAGGTGCTGGGGTGCAGGTCGTGGTAGATAGTGCAATGAAGCAGCAACTATGTGGGAAGCCGAGGAAATGACGCTGAGAAGGCCCTATTTCTATAAGTTGGGCCGAATGTAGACCTTTTAGTCTGTTTTTATAAAAGAAATGGATTTTGATTACTCAGTGGTGCTTGCTACGTGTTAGTTGAAGGCTTACAATAGTATTTATTGTCAGGATTTAAAATGATATGTGGGTATCTTCAAGTTCACAGATGTTTTCCCGTCTTATACCAGGATCATGTCAAGACGATTTTTTTGATGTGTTATCAAATGACTACATAGGGGTCAACATATAATCCAGCCTTTTGGTTTCTTCCTAACTTAAGAGTGATCATATTCTTTTGATGAATCGTCAAATGTTGTAACGTCCACACTCTCTATTCATTTTTTATTAACTAACAGGTCCTTTGTGCAGGTATAACAGTAAAACACTGCAGCCCCTTTTCCCAATATCAACCGGCAATGGTTTCGGTTTCAAGAAAGATGAGAGTAAATCTCAAGAGCTATCATCTGATCAGCTCTCTCAAAATAGCAGCGGCATTTCTCAACAACATGGTTCAACTGGAAGTAATAGCAATCAAGAAACTATGAATTCACCGTTCAGTGGTTCTGGGATAGCTGAGATATACTCAGGGCCTCAACATGGACCGAGTCATGTCAAAGGAGTGAAGCTGGATAACTCATGTATCGGATATGATCACGTTTTCCCTTCTTTACACCATACACAGTTGGCTTTATCCCCAACTTGGACATCTAAGGTGTCGAGTGACTCTGCACAATCTCCATTTCATACTAATACTTCAATTCATTCCAATCATGATGTTGGCGACCCTAAACATCATTTTAGACAGTCTGATGATACTATCAACAATTCTGCTGACCCGAATATATCTCAGCAGAAGATGGAACCAGTGCAGGAATTAAAGCATGGTTCGCTTGCTAATTTGCAGAATGCTGCCAGTATTTTATTTGATGGTGTCGCAAATTATGATTCCAAGAGTACACAAGAAATCTTTTTCCATAGAAACGATGCAAATGCCACTCTTGCTGTGGCAGATGAGAGTGCCAGAAAATCAGAGAGCTTGAAAGACGGTCCTCTCTTCATTCAAGAAGGATTTAGAGGGATGAATCCTCATTGTTCTAGCCAGAGGGAAGCAGCATTAACCAAATTTCGATTGAAGCGGAAAGATCGTTCCTATGAGAAAAAGGTACATTGATCCCTGTACTTGCACAATACATACGCTATGGATATTAAGTCCAAGGTGGAGATATGGATTAAATAGAAATGTTAATCTGCGTAGTGCTCCGGAAAGTGGGTTAAGGTGATTCGATCACCAGTTGCTTCTGCAAAGTTGACAATGCTGATTGTGACTTATTCTGAACGCTATTTTCTGTCACCCCCTCGATATCTTATATGTCTTTATAGCAATGGATCTTTAAGATAACCTATATCATTCAGCTTTTTAGAATGGCAGGTCTTCCCGGTAGTTGATAATGACGAAACAGCTGAATTCATCTGAGGAGTTGACTCCATATCTTGATCCTTAACATGTTTCTGGTTTCCAGGTCCGATACCAAAGTCGAAAAAAACTGGCAGAGCAGCGTCCCCGAGTGAGAGGCCAATTTGTTACTCTAAGGGCAAAAGAATGACCCAATGGCAGATGTTTATGTATAACCGTTTAATTCATTAGTTCAATCTGCTTGCCACGGATAGGTCCTTTAGCTTTTAGCCATGAGTGTATGATCAAGTGAGGTTTGAAGATGTATTCGCTCTTCCGTAGTCTTGCTATTGACCCGGGCAATCGTGTCAGGTTTACGACAGAAGCTCATAGCGGTTAAGTAGCAGAAGACTTGACGACCCCTGCTACTTGATGGTGAATTAGGAAGGTACACTAGTAGGATGTATTTGGGTTTGAAGTTTATAAATAGGTTGGTAGTGTTAGATTAGTACTCTGTTCAGCTCCTTGAATGTACTAAATTAACCAGAGCTTCTTGTTGCTTTCTTGAGCAATCACAAAGAGAAACCTTCTACGCATCTGATAAAATTTAATTGCTATAGATACCTGTTCGTGGAGTGAATGAAGCCAGGAATAGAATTGATGGGTCCATCTTTGTGATATCTGAAAGGCTCCAAGCAGATAATAATGAGATTAATTATTATGTGATTTATTTCATCAACAAATAATTAAATTTTTTATGTTTTTATAAAAATTAATAATTTTATTTTTCAATGATTTATAAAATTATTAATTTTTAAATAATTACATAAGAAA
>JANIHY010000174.1:37575-48234 GCA_027479065.1 Erythroxylum brevipes
TATGAAAAGGGCCTCGAGGCCAGTGAATTGTTTATGTAAATTGTTTTCCGCATAATATGTGATGTGTATGTATGTGAGTTAAAAAAAATTTATACTGAGTTTTGACTGAGTGATGTAGCACGCCACCCTCGTGGGGCACGGACTCGGATATCACCATCGATGTCGGGTTCGGGTCTTGTGGGAGTGGGGTGTTACAACGAGTGTTCATTATCAATTTCTTAGAGCATGTCTAGTATTTTGGTCTTGTAAGATGAAAAATTGCATATCACTTTCGACGATTGAAGCTGAATACATAGCAGCTGCTAGCTGTTGTGCTCAAATCTTATGGATGAAACCTCAACTATAGGATTTTTCTCTAACATTGCCTCATATTCCTATATTATATGATAACACTAGTGTTATTAATCTTTCTAAAAATTTTGTGCATCATTCAAGGACTAAACATATAGAAGTCAAATATCATTTTCTTTAAGATCATGTTATAGAAGGAAACATTGATCTTTTGCTTGTTAATACTAAAAATTAAGTAGCTAACATTTTCACCTAGCCACTTTCTGAAGATAGATTTTGCATGTTAAGAAAAAGGGCTTGGTATGTGCAAACTCTTTGATATTATTTCTGCATGAATTCTCTTTGCTACTTGTCATTGCATTTCGCAGGCTCCTTCTATTTTGTTTCCTTAGAAACTCTCTCTCAGTCTGATAGGCTCCTTCTAATTTTAGAAGGCTCGTCTTGCTTTAACAAAGCAAGGTACACATTTCCTAAAAGGAAATGACTTATGGCATCGTTTTAGCTTTTAAAAACGTGTGCGCAACTCTGATAAGCAGTTGTACAGTACTGACAGAAGATACATAGATGTTTACACTTCCTTTATTAGCGTATGATCGTTCATCTTCACACAAGATCAATGCTTAGGAATCGCTTAAATATACTAAAAACAAATCTCTCTCTTCTACTCATCATATTTTTCTTAAAAATGCTACTTATTTGTCCTGCATTCAAACTTTCAACATCTTCTCAACTTTCTCTTTCTAACAATCTACAATAGAACCAATCAGATCAAAAAGAGAAAAGAAAAATCCAACATCCACTGATGGTAATGGTGAAGCTTATATTACTGAACCCATCTCCTCTAAACAACAGGTATCAGAAGTACACAAGGTTTTAAATGATGATGATTTAGATGAAGAACCTTCTCAGTTAATTAGATAACCACGAACTAGAGGAAGTCTTGAAAAGCAAGCTGAGAAAATATCTAAACAAAAAGAAACCACAGATGCTGAAAAGGAAGAGGAAGAAGAATCCAGAAAAAGAAAAGGGGGAGAGATAAAGGAAGGAAAAGTGTCTGTGACTGAAGAAACTATTAAGAACTCTATCGTCAAAAATGAGTTATTTCATGAAAAATGATTCCTAAAGAAAAGAAAGGTGGTTGTTGGGAGAATCTTGCCTCCTATGATGTTTGATAACATAGGTATACCCATCTCTCCTTACTTTGTTGCAATTGGTTAAGGAAACTTCCTGAAATTAGATGAGATAGTGTGTGATGAGCTAGTGAGGGCATTTTACATGCACATAAGAAATGAAGTAATCGACGGAAAGCTTGCCATAATCTTATAGTTGTGTGAAAGTGAAATTCTAATTTCTGAAGAGATTTTAGGAGATATATTAGACATAGATCCTATAGGGAGAACTGATTTTCCTTATCATAAATGGGATGTTAATGATATGGATTTGGGAGAAGTTGCTAAATCCATATGCCTTAATGCTGAAAATACCTAAGATGAGAGACTTTAGAGCAAGCAATTTGACTTATTGCCACAATGTTTTGCATCGTTATCAACTACTTTTATTTTCCTAGGAGTAGTTCTGTTGAAAGGTGCAGTTTGATAGATACTTATATATCGTATAATTTGATGAAAGGAAACATAATGAATCTCATTGCAATGATCTTAAGGTTTATAGTGGATAAAGGGAATCATAAGAATACAATTGGTTGTCTATTGTATGGGATGTTACTCACCAAGATTTTCCACCATTATAAAGTACCTTTTCCAAACTTAAGTTGGTATAAAGCAGCTAAGTTTCATCCTTCTATTCCATACCAATTTGGATATAAATTGTAAAAGAATGTTTGGGTGGAAAAGAAATATGATCGAGAAGGAAAAAATCCCAGGTTCTTGTTATACCCAAAAAGTTCTAAAAAGACCTAGGATATCCTACTCACAAGTATACTAGATAGTTGTAGTTGATAATTCAGGGTCCTCTTCCACGAAGGTGAAGTTTTCAATTTAAATTAATTTTGAATTAAAAATAAAAATAAAAACAATGCAGTCCTAGACATTGTATCCCGATTGTTGAGTAAAAGCTTTTAAGGAAAATTACGAAATTAAATTGAAAAGTGAACAAAATCAATTGGGAACAAAGATAAATAGATTAATTGAAGTGGAAAAACTCTTGAGAATTAATTTTACTAATTTAATTTCCTATAGATGGTTAACAAAAAATGATTGGATTGTTATCTTACTAAAATTAGTAGTTGGGTTCTAAATTGATTCGAATAATGAACTAGTTTAACTTTCATAGTCAATAAGTTATTATCCGAATTAATTATGAAAACTCGTCTACTAATTACCACTTAAGGTAATATATTTATAGTTTTTAACCTAAGTGTACATAGTTTATTGATATGTATTAAACTTCATCTCTTAAATCTTCATTTAACACTAAAATGATGCAAAGTTTGGTCATTTTATTATATCCATTCAGTTCAGAAACCACATCAACAAATAAGAAAACAAATTCTTAACCCAATCATGCATATTCAACTAAATAGCTACATTATCTCAAAAAAAGAGATAAGCTCATCACAGATATCACAACATTCATCATCACTAAACATTTTAATTGCATGTTCCTGTCAACAAAAGTATTAAAGCAATAATAAAACAGTGAATACCGAATGGAATATCAAAAGAAATAAATAACAGTGGGCTAAACAAATAAGAGTATAAGTCAGTTAATAACAGGTAGTAAAATGAAAGAGACAAAGCAACAAATAAGGAACATAATAGGCAAACAAATCATCAAATGAAGAGTTGTGGAGATCTCTAATCCCTCTCAAGCTTTCAGCTTTGGCTCTCACCTTCTACTTCAACTTCTCCTCAATGTTCACTAAGGTTGAATGGGATTCAACTCTAGCTCTCGCTTGTGGCCTCTCCCAAGCTTCTACCTTTCTGTTGTTTTGCTCTTCTTCCAGACTCACTCTGTTTTTTTTCTATGTTTCTCTCTTCTCTCTCTATTTCTCAGTTCCTACCAAATGAGCCTGTAATGTCTCCAATCTCAGATATGTCTGTAGGATTTTTATGTATAGCTTCTCCCTTTTTTGCATCCTTCCTCTTTTATTTATAGCATCAACCTGCATGTGTTAAACTCAAAATTAGTGTCAAAAAGTTTGCACAGGGGTGACTAGTTAATCACCCTGTGAGTGGTCACACAAGGTGGTGACATACCAAGTTACCACTGTGACTAACATTTAAATTAAATATTAGTCGTGCAAGGTGGTGACTAACATTTACCTTTAAGGTGGTGACACTTGTCACCACTTTTCTTTTCTTTTTCTTTTTAATTTTTAAATTTCTCTTTTTATACAAAATTTACGTGACTTTCCCTACAACCCACATGCAAAATTAACAAAATAATCCAATTAACATTCATGCAATATTCACACCATTTCCACTTAATTTATCTCACATTTGGATCAAAACACAAGAATTTGTAACCCAAATCAAGATATAAAGGAAATTAAAAGCAATAGAAACTAGAAACAACAGTTCTACTATAGATCAACGAGCTAATGTTCCTCCTCAGGATGAAAATAGTGCAAGTATTCAACAACTGCTGAAGAACATTCAAAATAATCAAGAAAAAATGCAAGAACAGATAGTCAGTATGCAAAATCAACTTGTTGATTTGCAGATCCCGCTCAGAAAATTGTTTTGAATCCCTTCATTAATTATGTTGCTTTTTTCATGGCTCATTCATACTTATGATATTATCTTACATATTAATATATTATTTCACTTCCTCCCCATTTCTTTATTTTTTGTTTTTGATAATGACAAAGAGGGAGAGCTTATGTGGAGTTTTTTTTTGCATATATATAATATGATTTCTAGACACTACCTTGATTATTTTTGTGATTGATTCTGCTAGGAAAATTAATACATAATTGATAGAATCGTTTTAATTATGTCTAAACTCATAAAAGTGTCAGGTATCTTTCAAAATCATCCATTATCTTTTTGAATTTTGAAAAATATATCTATTATTACTTGTCATCATCAAAAAGGGGGATATTATTAGCTCAAGGTTCATTTTTAACCATTTTGATGATAATCTTATAATATTTTCAAATTTTAAATTGGACTTATTCCCTTATATATAAACAACGATATAGTTCTTAAAAGGAAATAAAATCATGGGGTAATTGCTTTCCTCCTTGTTGGAACCTTCTTTATGAACTTGCCTTATTAACAAAAAGATCCTATTTATTATGAACTGGACATTTTTGGCCAAGATGACATTGAAGTCATTCAGAATTAAATCTATCCAATTGACCAAGGATGTAAGTGAAGTAATAATTAGTTGAAAGAAAAGCCTACTTAAGGAAGAGCCATTGCTTTTGTGCATATAGATTAGACTTTTGAAATATAGCTATATCATCAATTCTTTTGAAAGTGATATCATTGTAAAATCTCTAGTGTTTTAGAAAGTGAAAATATTTTTGAGAGAGATCAGTGTAGCTCATATCAAGCAAACTTCATTTTCTGTTGAGAGCTTGTAGAGGCTAGCTAAATGCTTCTAGTTTAGAAGGTTGAAAAAACCTTAAAAATATTAACTTCTGAGCTTGGAAAGGCTCGTAAAATGACTACTTTTTATACTTAAGTTGGATACTTAAGGACTGGACGTAGGCTTGGGTTGTAAATCGAACCAATATAAATTGATTATGTCCTTCTCTCTCTTCTCTTTAACTTTTATATTTCTACATTATATTGTATATGTGTTCACTTCAATAAGAGGCTCCTTCACTATTATAGTAGGTCCTTTTGTTTTCAACAGGCTAATGGATCTTTTTATTTCAACAGGCGCCTTCTATTTTAAAATTGTCTTTAACTGGACTTATTCTTTAGCAGGCTCCTATCTTTTAATAAGCTAATATCATCTAACAGGCTCTTATTCTTTTTAATTTTTAACAAGCACCTATTTTTATTTGAATTAAAAGCAGTTTGTCAAATTTTTTTTAAGTCACACACGATTCACCCCCTCTTGTGTGTATTTGTTTTATCATTAAGAAAAAAAAGTCTCATTGGAAACGAAAATTTGAAATGGTGAGGCGCATCTTCTCTTTTCTTTTATATTTTTTTAATGTTGAAAGTTGGAATAATGTCCTAGTATCTACCACCATCTCATCCATTTTATATTGCTAGAAAACAAGGATGATGTGATCTAGTCAGTATAGTCCAAGGATTCAAGATTCCTATTTAAAGGGCAGCTATTTATTATCGATAGAGATTAAGTAGTACATGTTTACTCTTTATATAATATTCCTTTATTAAAAAATTTTCACATATCCTTATAACATAATGCCATGTATTTTGAAAAACCCAAAGTTAAAGTTCTATAAAATTTTTGTTTTGCCTCGGTTGTTTCAAAATGAAACATGCAGTTGCTTAGTAGAAAGTAACTAGTTTAGTAACGACGATTTTCTAGAATCTGAACATAAGCAAAAAAATTTAAATGAGCAACAAATAAATCAACACAAGACATTTGTGAATGCAATTCAAGACACACGGCCTAGATCCTCACTTAGATTAATCAACTTTCACTGCTGTATAATAGGCTTACACAAGGCTATTACGGAGTCGACACCACTTACTCCTAAAAGATATCCACTCATACTCACACCCTTAAAAATATCTCACACCCAAAAGCATAACCACCTCTTGCTAACTTCAATAGAGGATTTTTAAAATAATGAATGAAACAAAAACAAATTTTCTTAAGTGATTAAATCAAGAGTAAGAGAAACAAATGGTGTTGGATCCTAAATTTTTTTCTAAATTACTTATTATTTGCATAATTATTTTTTATGATTGTTTGTTGGTTTAATTATTTATTTTTAGAATTGGGTCATTAATTTAGTAGGTATGAATAGAGATTGAAAATTCGATGAAAAGATTGGGGCCTAGTTAGAATTAACCTAGCTTAAGGAGTTAGTAAAGGAAATAAATGAAAGAGGGGTAGATTGGGAAAGGCTGAGTAAATGAGGGATATAATTGGAAGAATAAGCTAAAATTGTGTCTTAAAACTAGAAGAGGAGAGGAAGGTGTCGTAGAAGCTAAGAGAAGAGAGAAGAAAAACGTGAAAGAAGAAGAGAAGAGAGAAAAATCGTGGAGAAAGAACAGAAAGGAAGAAGAAATCGTGGGAAGAAGAAGAAGGAAGGAGATTTGCCAGGGTAAGTCCATCTTTTTCTTCTTGCTTTATCAAAGAGATGAGTTGTGTTGAGAATGAAGGAGTTTTAGAGAGAGAAAGGGGTTTTGTGTTGGGAATGATTGGAGGAAGAAAATAATTGAGAGACCTATTTGATCTTAAGGTTTCTAAGCTAGGTTTTGAGTTTTTTTAACCTAGATTGACTATGAGTAGGTTAAGTTTGAGCTTGATTTGTTTTAATTTCATTTTGTTGTGATTATGGAAATTAGGGAGATTTCCATTTGAATTGGAATTAAATGAGAATTTTGGTTGTGTTAAGAAATCAAGAACAACCTACCAAAGAGCAAGAGGTAAGGCTAATTTGAGTTTGGACTTTCAAGAGTTATAAGGTGGGTAAAATATTTATGGTTATTGTGTAAATGGGCAATGTGCATGCATGTGTGTGTATATATATGCTTGAATAGATAAATTGTGAATTGCTATGATGTGTTTTATGTTATGTTATGCATTGAAAGATGTATGACATTTTGATATGGTTAAATTGTAAGTATGATCATATTATGTCATTGAATTGTGTCATGGCATTTTGTATAAAGAAAAAGTATGAGAATATGAAATTGTGATTGAATTGAGCATGAAAGTTGATTGTGTTTGGGTAAGAGTGGAACCGTTTCGTAGTCACATGCACGTCGACATAAAGTCTTCTCCCGACTGCCTGCTTGTGGCCTACGAGATCTGAAAAGTGGACTCATTTCGTTCATAAAGTAAACTTCGGTTTCTCTGTTTTGTTCCAGGGAACCCTCGAGCCAATTATTTGTGTATTTGCATTTTGATGTGCTAAGTTATGAGGTGATTTGAGTGTTATTCTTTGATGTTAAATTACATCCAATATGTTCTATGTAATGATGTATTGAATTATGAAATGTGAATTGGAATTATAAATGCTAAACTTTCATTTCTAGATTAAGATAAGAAGTGTATGCCTATATGAATGTTCATATATATGTTTGACTGTGTGGATCATTGCTAATGGCTATAAATATATTAGCCACTGAGTTGTATAGCTCAACCCATCATTTTCCCTCCTCAGGTGCAAAACGGGAAGATTAGAGATCCTTGCAAGGCATTCGAAAACTCTAAGATAGTTAAAAGTCTTTTGTACTAAGTTAGGGACAAATTTGGATAGCTTTATAGGCATATATCAAATGTGAGCATCTTTTGTATTTTGTATTAAGTTTGATGTGTATGTTGATATGTAAGTAAAGTCTGTTCAAACATTTATTTTGTTTAGAAATGAGAATGAGAATTTGAGAAATTCCTTTTTTTGTTATGTTATTGTAAAGTTTGAGTATGATGGATGTGCGTATTCTTTGTTGAAACTGCAAATTGTTGCTAGTATTAGAATATCATGTTAGAGTTAGAGATATTGTATGGGATGAATCCTTTGGAGTTGAGATTTAAGTGTTAATGAAATGTATTTAGTAGTTAAATGGATATGAAGTGGTTTTACACTAGAACGGTTAAATTTGGGAAGATTATGAGTAAATATGGTGTTATAATGGATGTTGGAAGCATGGGAGAGGCTTTGAAGGAGTTTGGGAAACCTCAATGTCTGTTAGACAGACATTAGGTCCGTTAAATGGACCTTCTCAGGTGAAAAAAAGCTCCTAGCCCAGTGCATGTCCATTAAACGGACCTTCTCGGGTCTAGAAAGTACCCCAGACCCATCAATGTCCATTAAACGGACATGTATGTCTGTTTAATAGATATTTATGGGATAGGTATAGTAAATTGCAATTTTGACCTTTTAAAAACATAATTTCACTTCGAATTCTTCATAAAAGTTGTAGATATAGAAGTTCTCTTTCAAATTGTCTAGAAACGACATCAATCCGACATCTGTAGTGAAAGTTATGATAATTGTACCAAGACAAATACAAAATGATTAAGGACATAAACATGTTGGAATCTTTTGGCCATAACTTCTTCATCCGACCTCCAAATGAGGTGATTCTTGAAGCAATAGATTCCTAACATATCGTTCTACCTTTTCACAAAAATTGATATCCTTTGGTATTGAATCCAAAAGGAGTGATGGAAAGAAAGTGAGGGTTCATTGAAATAACCCTACAAGGAAACCAACTCATGCTTTTTGACTCAAAATAGCTGGGCTTCAGGAACGGGGCTCAACAAAAGGCACTTAAGTCGAAGAACACACCTCTATGTGTGCCACCACATTAAACCATAATCATGGAGAGTCTTTAAATAAAAAAATATGTTGTATACTTTGTAGTTGATCTACGAAAACCCTCATGTAGAGTAGCCAAAAATCATAGGTAGAACATTGTAATTAATCTCTGAAGCACCCCAAAAACACATCAATAAAAAATTAATAGATGTGCATACCATGGGTTGCTTGTTTTTTCATACCATGGACTGCTTGTTTATATACAACAAATCTTTCCTCCTTTAGGATTCTATATCTTTTAGGATTATTTCTTTCTATACATATCTTAACTTCCAAAATTTCTACTTATTTCAAAATAGTGGAATCTTGTACCGAATCCATTTCCTTATAACAAAAGATATCTCAAATAAATTAAAATGCAAATAATGCTAAAAATATAATATAATATCTTAACAGAATATCTTAACAATCTTACTCTTTTTGGTATAATTTGTCACATCAAAAACTCCCCCTAAAATAAACAATCACGATAGAAGATGTCGAAAAATCAAAATCAAGGTCAACATCAAGTCAACAGTTAATAGTCAACAGTTAGCTATCACCAACAAAACTATAAATACCAGCAACTTCCTATCTCCCCCTTGGGACAAATCAATGCCAAAAGAAGCTAAGAATCACATAGCAAAATAAAAAGAAGAACTCGTTGTTTGAGCTATTAAAGTGCAGTCATACCTGCGTGAAAAATACTTTGAACGCGATCAATCTCATCAAATAAGGAGGAATAAGTATCGATAAAAGGTGCAGCAAGTTGTGTGGAGGACTCAGACGAGGAATATGGAAAATCAACTACCTTAGCTTGCTTGTTGACATTAAGAATCCTAGGAGAAATATTCAGGAAAGACATAGACTCAAATACCTCAAAAGCAACACGAGATGCATCGTGAGCATGCAAAAACTGAGTCATTAAACAAGAAAAACCCAATAATGTTTGTTCTTTACTAACAACCCCAATCATAGCCTCAATAACCAATCTCTTTATATTTATGTTAACCCATATGCTTATCACATACATAGTCTTTGCCTAAGCAAGATAAACTGTCATTATATGTGTGTTGGGTATCTAATAAGTGAGCAAACGTTTATGAAGAAAAAAATATTTATGTGATGGATCAGAAGCACGGAATGGTGCAACATAGGGCCAAGAAGACAATTTACAACCAGTCAATACACTTGCCAGTATATCATTACTCACATCAAATCTATCTTCATAAGATTGAATCCCAATTAAAATCAAAAACCCAAAAAATGCATTCAACGAATTAGGATCAAACTTAATTTTGGGCCCCGAATTTTTTTTAATTGATGTTGTTAAGCATGAATCGTGTTAATTGTGTGATTATGGCTTAGTTTGATTAAATTGGGAGTATTAGTGGAAAAATTAGATTAAGTGAGTATAATGTGGTATAAATGGGAATGAAAGGGGTAAAAATATTTGAGGGCATTTTGGGAAGAACACTTAAGTTGGATAGGTTAAGGCTTTACAAGGAGGGGTGTTTTGGTCTTTGTCTTCCCATTTAGACTTAAGAGAAGGAAATTAGAAGGGAAAGAAGGAAAAGTGAAAGGAGAAAAGAGAGGAGAGTGCCGTGGGTGAGGAAGAAGGAGAAGAAAAGAGGGCTTTGTAATCCTAGAAGTTTTCGACAGATTTGAAGCAATTCCTGGTAAGTTTAGCTTCATTTCAGCTTGTTGTGGTTAGATTAAACACTACAATAGGTTGCATGAGTTAGAATCGATGGTTTAGAGGTTTTCGGAAAAATAGGTGATATTTCTTTGGGTTGATGATCTTTGTCGGAACCCGACCCGAAGACCGGATCCCAACTGCTTATAACCTTGCACTCTTACTCTTTTATTAAATTCCCATCCATTGGACCCGTTTCCAGAGCCCAAATCCGAAGTCCTAAAGCCTTGCGCTTATTTTCCTTACA
>JANIHY010000174.1:48334-60700 GCA_027479065.1 Erythroxylum brevipes
AAAAAGTCAAACTTTCTAAATTCTTCAAATTTTCACACTTTTTCTTTTTAATTCTTGCTATATAACTTCATTTCAATGAACTCATCCACTTTTGAAAACTTCTTATTTTTACTCAAAGATCGAGGTCCAACATAGAGGGGCGCATTGGACACCATTCAGACATTACTGGACCATTTAGGCAATAGCACCTTGGAGCGTATTGTGAGTCAACCTAGATGATTTTCCTAGGATTGATTTGATTTGTTTGACTTCTAATTATTGAACCGATTATAATTTGTTTATGAATTCTGGACTTTAATGGTCTAAGGAGATTGATATTCAGGAACGTATTGAAAGTGTTCTATTGCATCTAAATTCTAAATGCTATCTGTATACTCAACAAAAGTTGAATGTCGGTCTTGGGTCCGATGATTATGAGATTTTGACTGTGCATCATCAATGACTGCTATACATGATATATTTTATATTTGATGTATTTCATAAAATGCATACTCAGATAAAGGTGTTGTGATAAGAGTAGCTAGTCTGAAAGAGCTTTAAACTCAGTATTCTGCATGTAGAGTTTTGCTCTATGATTTCTAATTCTAACTAAGCCCAATGGGCTAGTCTCTGTATCCGTATATGAAAGGTACTTGATCATAATAATATTAACAAATCTGGAGTCTTATATGCATCTGTATTTGTATAAATCTGTTTTGAATTTGCAATGATAACATGATGTGCCATGATAACATGAGTATTTGGATTATTCATGTTCTGATATGTGAAAGCTGTGATATTATGTATTTGACTTGGGTGAAATCATTAATGATGGTTCACTCATTGTGTTCACAAAATTCATAAAAAAATTACAATGTGGTTTTTCAAGTACGAGATTAGAGAAATAGTTTTTTAGATTGGACTAAAAGAACCTTTTGGATTAAGTTATGACTCAAAGGTCTGTCAATTAACATCAGAAGAGTTGTAACTTATATTTTTGTAGTTTCATGTCTAGAACTTGTATAAGGATTGTAAATATTTGTTCAATGAATACAGTGTGAGTTTTTGATAATGAATGCAAGGAATGTTGTTAAATTTGTTGACTCCTAAATATATTAGATGATGCCATGAGTAAGTTGGATACATGATTACTCTAACATACCATTATCATAGGATATATACTTGAATGCCCTTTGGATGTTTGGGTATATACTCTATGGTAGTGAGATGTTACATCTGCAGCTATCATTGAATGATATATATACAATTAAACTTACAAAAAGATAACTAACTTAGGTTATATCCATACAATTTGTACCATAAAAGGGCTTTTGAATTTAATTTCTCATATTGCTATAATAGGACTTTTGGTTGGGATGAAGAAATGAGCTTACCAGAGACATAATTCAAAAACTTGACTTCTTGATCTTAACTAATCTCATCCAACTTGGATAACTTCTTTTTCAATTTCTACATTTCTAAAAGCAGACTAGATTTTTATTTTATTCCATTCTTCAATTTCTAGTGAAAACCAAAACCACACTATAGAGATATCTATATTTAGCTTTCTCTTTATGCAAATCAAAAACAAAATGACTAAGAAAAAAGACTTCAGTAAGTCCATTCCTAAGGTAGTCTCAATATAACTTCTGCTCGTAACCCTCTTCTTTGTTGTGCCAGAAGACCCTTAGTTCTTGCATTAAAAACAACATCTACATTGAGTTCTTTATAAATTAAGTTAGTTATGATTATACGACCACAATTATAAATGGAACTGCATAACAATGTAGGCTTAAGATCAAAGAGGACTTGCTCACCATATTCAGAGGCAAACCTATTGTTATGGCGAAGATGGAAATGAGCATAATCGAGATTTAGAGCCTCAACAACCTTAGATTGTAATAGAATCGTTGAACAAATTGGTAGGAACAACAACCAAAGTTAATTTTCATGTCGCATGCAACTCCTACACAATGATCTAACGAGCTATTCAAATGCTGGAAACTCTATTCTTTACCAAATTTCTTTTTGCGATCCAATGGATTGTTCTATCTACGAGGTAAAAACACCCAGTATCGATGTTGTTTTCGCGTTTAACACCACCACTAGGTCTATTGATAATGACTTGTCTTGTACCAAAATTAGTGTGATTGAGTTGAACTTGAGGTGGAGGCCAAGCTAATTGGGGAAGAAGAAATGATCTCACTCCTTTACCATTTTCATAACCCACAAGTCTTACTCTGTTCTAGATTTGCTCTTGTAAATGGACCTGCTGATCTTGGAAACCTCCTTTCACTTGCTCTCATACCCAGAACTGTGGTCTTGGTACTTGATCTTGGTTGCGATACTATGAAATAGAGGCCCAATAAAGCTTCTAATGAACATAGCACGTATGAAATTAAGCAAGTTTCATCTTGTTTAAGTGGTCTTTGCGTGATTAATGCGCAAAAGAACATGTCATTCTTGACAGATGTTAAACGTCTGATCTTTATTGCTTATCTTTAGCCTAACTACCTGATTGGTGGCTTTGTAGATAAAATCACATGGGTCGATGTTCAACTCAAACAACGTCACAGTGAGATCCCGACCTTTGGACTACCATTATTAAAAACCGACCAGCTCTCGATTCCACTCAACGTTGACTTGGGTGAACCAGCCATGACCCATTTGGACTTCTAATATAAAAAAATTTACACTACCCTTATTACTCAACAAAGGCTCAATAACAAAAAGGTAGAGAGAAAAAGTGGTATCTCAAGTTTGACAGTGAGTTGTTGAGTGAGGTGGTGAGTCAGTCCAAAGATGAAATCGCCATCGTCGTTGTATTATTCGTCGCTCTCTACTTACCCCACAATTGACTCAGTCAGAGAGGTGAGAGCAGAAGAAGAGCGTGAACCTTGTGTTACTTTTTGCTTGTTGCAAAGAGAGGAAGGTAGAGAGAAGAAACCAATTTTGGGTGGGAAGAAGGCAGAGAGAAGAAACCATCTGGTGGAAAATGAAGGCGTGAGAAAAAAATGTTAATTTTAAATAGCCAACAGTGACTTTTGGTTCAAAAAAACATCATGGTTTTTATTTCGTGACATTTTAATTAAAAAATGTCGAAAAAAGTGCTACAAATTGCTACATTTTCATAAAACATCATAGAAAATTTGAACTTTTCTTGAAATTTTTTAAATGTCACCAAAAATCTTTACATTCAGTGACATTTTATCAATAAAAATAGCAAATTGCGTTGTTTTCTTGTCGTGTTGATAGTAGGAATTTTTCTCCTTACCATTTAGGATCTCATCGTTATACAAAATAGAAGACCATGATGAATACAAAATATACCTTCTTTCATAATATAGTATCAAAGCCTGATCTATCCATTTAAGGGTTTAGCTTTTGTTTTGCCCAAGTCAGTAGAAGTTATGGGTTTTTCTTTCTTCAATCTTAGTTCTACATAGGTAGCAATTATTTGGGTCACATGCTCGAAGTGATCTTTTTTATTATCACTTCCAGCACTCTTAGACTTGCTAGACATCGATCAACCTCTTCCTTAAGATTGGTTGTAGGAGGCCCAATGATTCAGTTCTTATATGCAGGCGCGTAGATGCACGCTTAATGGAGCTACGATATCTAGTCACCTTTTTAGGTGTGGCCTCTCTTGTCCACCTCTGCTGACTACCTACTTTCTTCATCACCATTGGCTGGCAAATCAATTCTCCATTAGTTTACCATTGAACTTTTTGTTATCAAGTTTTAGTCCTTTGCTCCTCTGTGTTCGTAAATATGATGGTGTTATTGCTACTATAAGTAGCTTATTTTTGTGTTGAAATTAGAGATATTAGTAATGTTAGTTTCTTGGTGTGGCTGTTGGGATCGATCTAACTTCCTTGGTGAGCATAGACATCCAACTTGTAGGTGTGATTCTTCTTTAAAGACGTGTTTATTGCATATGTCCCAGTTTGGTTTGGTTTACTAAAATAGTAAACTTTGAAAATTCATCTACCAAATAGTTTTGACACAATTGTATAGCTATAATTGATTTATTTTGGTATAATTGATAAGTAGAAATTAATTATGGTTATTGAATTTATTCCAATAATGTTTAAGATCACTGAACATAAGCTGACACGTCTTATCTATATTGAAGCGAGATAATTATGATTTACTTACGTAATATTTCTAAAGATGATCACCTTATATATGATCTAGCAACTGATAAGATCAAAGAATGGCTATAAGATAATGCTAGATTGTTTTTGCACATCTAGAATTTGATATATATTGAGGTAGTTAGCATGATTAATCATTGTGAGTATGTTAAGGAATTAATGAATTATCTGGTGTTTTCATATTTTGGAAAAAAATTCTTCTCGATCTATAAGATTTGTAAGAATTTTATCAGGCTAAATAATATAATTAGTCTTTTCAAACCTATTTTATGAATTTTAAAAAAGGTTTATGAAGAACTAAAGGTCCTGTTACCTTTTTGTTATGATATCAAGATCTTATTACCTTGGAAAGTGATAATACCAAATAATATCTTTCTGATTCCTTTTAGACTTATATGCTTAAAAATGACATCTAAAAGATATCTCCTTGGAAAAACTAGGCACTTTTGATCCAAACACATGTCCTCAGGTGTTTTTTACATGATGCGATTTCAACAACTTATTTTTTATCAATTGTTGCCATTATCTATCCTTCATAGTAAGATTCCTCATCACGTCCTCTTTTCTAGGAAATAGTTATTCCTTATTAAGCCTCGTATATTTGGGAGTATATGTTTTGTCTACCAAGTGCTACTTCTACACTTGCTATTCCCATACCATGACCTCCACCTCCATATGTTCATCACATCTATTCCAAATGATGAGATGTTCCAAACATATGTTCAACACCAATTCCTTTTTCAAGATTAGATCCTAAAACAATGATCTAGACCTTCTAATTGCTCTTTATAAAGGTAAATGCCAATGTACTTACCCACTTTCATCTTTTGTTTCATATGACCATTTTTCATCTTTTTCATGTTCTTTTGTTACCTCTCTTTATACTAGATCTCTTCCTAAAACTATTCATGAGGCCATGTCTCAACTTGGCTAGCAAGTAGTTGACATCTATTTGTTTGCTTGACTTAAAGCCCCTCCTTTTTGGTATTTAGTAAATTTACCTACATGGAAAAAAAAAGATATCACATGTAAGCAGGTATTTGTAGTTAAAGTCAATCACGATGGCTGAGTAGCTTGACTTAAAGCCCCTCCTTTTTACTAAAGGTTATGCCCAAACTTATGATATGGACTAATAGGATACTTTCTTTCTTGTGGCTAAGTTGACATCTATTTGTTTGCTTATTTATGTGTTAGCTACGTATAGTTGACCTTTGTATTAGTTGGACATGAAAAATGGCTGTCTTATATGGAGACTTATATAAGGAGGTTTATATGTTGCAAACATCTAGGGTTTTATTGCTTAAAGGGAGTATGGGAAACTATGCTAACTTCGAAGAAATCTATATGGTCTAAAAAAGAATCCCTATATTTGGTTTGTCAAATTTAGTTGAACAATTAGACAATTTTGAAGGAGTTAGAGCATGTTTAAGCATTCAATCTTTTACAAACACTCCATGGCATTATTATTCTTTTTGTATACATGGATGATATTGTTATGAACAGTAACATCATAGAAATTTCATCTTTGAAAATGTTTCTTCACAACTGATTTCAGATGAAAGATTTGAACATATTAATGTTCTTCTTATGGGTTGCAGTGACAAGGAATAAGAAAGGTATCTTCTTATCTCAAAGAAACTATGTACCTAATTTCTTGTCTGAAACTAGGAAATTAGGGATTAAACCATATAATACTCTTATGGCACCTAATCTGTAACTTAAACAAGATGGAGATTTGTTTCAAGGTCATTGAGAAGTATAGGAGATTGGTTGAGAAATTGAATTATCTTATGATAACTCATCTAGATGTTGCTTACTTTGTTAGCATTGTGAGTCAATTTATATCTAATCCAATAATTTAACATTGGGTCGCTATATTAAATCCTATTTTACTTGAAGGGAGCTCTCGAATGAGGCATATTGTATAAAAATCATACTTACAATTATATAGAGTAGTTGTCATAAGCAGATTAGGAAAAATCCAAAATTGGTAAAAATCTACCACATGCTATTGTGTTTTTGTTTGATTAAATTTGGTCTTATAGAAAAGTAAGAAACATAATGTTGTATTTCACGTGAGTACAGAGTCAAAATGTAGAACTATGACATAATTTGTTTATGAAATAATGTAGATATATTTGCTTTTGATTGAAATTGGTCTCAAAGTCTCAACGCCAACAAAGTTATAGTGTAATAATCATAATGCTCTTTATATAGCTTTTAATCCTATGCTTTATGAATGAAATAAGCATATTAAGATTGATTGTTATTTTTTGTGAAAGAGTGTAACAAAACTTGGTTTCTACAAGATAAGTGAAGATTGGAGAACAACTAGGAGATCTTTTTATAAAGGCTTTGAATAAGACTCAGGTTGGGTATTTTTGTAAGTTGTAATAAGCTAGAGATGATTAACATCCACGCTTTAGTTTGAGGAGGAGTATTACATATTAGGAATTGATTTATGTACATATTTAGGATTGGATTATATGGATTGATTGTATTGATTATAGGGAATGAAATTATCTCCCTACCATTTTAGGCTCTCATTGTATATATAAATAGATGAAATTAAGGAATACAAAAATACCTTCCTTTTTAACAAAAAGAAATGCATAGATTGAAGAGGAAAGTTTATATTATAAGAATTAGAAAAAAACTAAAAGTTGCGTATAACCATAACAAAATGAAGTTGAGGAATTTTTGAAGAAGAGGTAGTTGATTTTACTATGCTTGCATATACTAATTTTATTCACTTCGAAGATGTTGTGAAGAATGAGAAATTAGTAGAGTCATAGACATTGAAATGGAAGTAATATTAAAAATTATATTTGTGAATTAACTAAATTATTTGGATGAGAAAAAAAAGGCTAGAATAAAGTGGATTTACAATACTAAATTCAACGAAAATGGAGAAGTAAATGAGCATAAGGCTGGAGTTATGATAAAGAGTTATGATCATCAATATGAGACAAATTATACGTAAGTATTTGCTTATATGACAAGAATAGATATAGTTTTCTTGGTAGTAGCATTTGCAACTAAAAAAGGATGACATATCTTCTAGCTAGATATGAAATATATATTTTTACATGGAAAATTAAATAATATTTTTAGAGAACCCTTATATTTATGTCTAAAAGGAAAATGGAAAAATAATATACAAGTTGAAAAAGGCAATTTGTGCATTTAAACAAGTACCAGATTGATAAAAATGTATAAAAGTTTATTTTAGCAAGGCAGGATTCAAAAAGTATGACTATAAGCGTACTTTATTATTAAGAAAAGAAAGTATGACAACATGTTTATTGTAAGTTTGTAAATTGGTGATCTTTTTTTTTTATTGAAAATGATGAATTAATGTTTACGAAGTTTAAAATTTTCATAAAAGCATGAATTGACATAACTAATCTTAAACCCGAAACAATTGGATTATGAATTGCAGTACATTAATCTAGTCCAAATCTCTGTAATACTTTCAAAACATACTTTTTTTTATTGATAAAAATCTCGTTTTATATTTATGACAAGTCTTATCAGCAAGTATATGGAAAATTCAATAAGCTCCATTTAAAGTTATAAAAGGGGTGTTTAGATATTTGAAGGGAATAAATGAATTTAAAATTTTCTATCATAAGAAGATAGGAGATGATAAACTTATTGCTTACATCGATAGTGATTTTGTTCAAGACTTGAAAAGCAAAAGGCACATATTAAGTTATATTTCTTTGCTAAGTTTAGGAGAAGTTTCTTGATCATCTAACTAACAACCAGTAATTTAAAGTAGAATTTATTGTTGTAGCTTCCAATACATATAGGCCTTATAGTTGAAAAGGGTGTTCAACTAGATCATAATCAAAGTGAAATAACTAGCATTTGTTTTGATAATAACTTCGCAATAAAAAATTCAAATAGTTTAATAATGCATTATCACCATAAGCATATAAATGTACATTTCATTTTCTTAAAGAGTTTACCAAAGTGGGCACGGTGAGATTGGTTTCTTAAGACAAAAAAAAAGTAGTTGCCACTTAATTGACGACCATTATTAATTTCATTATAATGTCGTCAAATTTTAACATTTTCTAAATGTTAGCGTCTTAAGTGTTCTTTATAGAATATTAGAGTTAAACTTGTCGATTGGTGTAAAATTTATAGTCAAAATTGACTCTTTTTTCTTGAATGTTTTCATAAAGTTGTGTAACTTATTAAGAACTTGTTTTTGAAGATAATAAACTAATTGCTTATAACATTAAGTTTAAGGAAAAAAATTGTTAGAATTTGGTAGAATAACTTAGTCAATAAATCCCTATTCTTATGGGTTTCATATTGTTTTGAATTATGAAAAACCCTAGGTTGAAATTCTGCAAAATTTCTGTTCTACCACGATTTCTTCAAACTGAAACTTACAGAATTAACAACTATAATTTTCTAGAATTTGATGACAAGTAGAAAAATTAAGTTCATAGTAAATAAATTAACATAAGAAATTTGTTAATGCAGTTCGACACACAGGACTTACATCTGCGGGCCTTCACCCAGATTAATCAACTTTCACTGTAGTACAATAGGCTTACACAAGGCTATTACGGAGCTGACACCATTCACTTCTCTTCGTTATCTACTCGTACTCACATCCTTGAAAGTATCTCACACCCAATAGCAAGGCCACCTCATACTAACCTTAACAGAGAATTTTTAAAATAACGAATGAAACAAAAACAAATTATCTCAAGTGATTAAATTAAGAAGAGAAATAAAAAGTACTTGAGTCAAAGAACACTCTCCTATGTTTGTAGCCACATTAAAGAATAATTATGGAGAGTATTAAAACTAAAAAATCTACTGTGATTTATGAAAACCCTCACACACAGCAGTCGTAAATCATAGATAGAACATTGTAATTAATCTCTTAAGCACCCAAAAAACATGTCAGAAAAAATCAATAGATGTGTCTCACCCTATGGACTGCTTGTTTATCTAGAACAAATTCTATATCTTTTAGGATTCTATATCTTTTAGGATTCCTTCCTTCCACACATATCTTAACTTCTAAAAATTCTAATTATTTTAAGATAATGGAATACTATACCAAATCAACTTCCTTATAATAAAAGATACCTTAAATAATCAAAATATAAATAACGTCAAAAATATACTATAATATCTTAATAATCTCCCCCTTTTTGGCATTATTTGTCACATCAAAAACTCCCCCTGAATAACAAAAATGTAAACTCCCCCTGAAACAAACAATCATGATAGAACATGTCGAAAAATTAAAATCAAGGTCAACATTAAGTCAATAGTTAACTATCACTAACAAAACTATAAATACCAGTAAGTTCCTATCTCCCCCTTGGGATAAATCAATGCCAAAAGGAACTAAGAATCATTGGAAAAAGTGGAATGAAGAACTTATTGTTTGAGTTGTTAAAGTGTAGTCATACCTGTACGAAGAATGCCTTCAATGTGATCAAACTTAGCAAATAAGAAGGCATAAGTATTAGAAGTAGCTGCAGCAAGTTGTGTGGGGGACTCAGACGAGGAGTGCCATAAATTAATCACTTGAGCTTGCTTGTTGACATTAAGAATCCAATGAGAGATATTAGGACACATGCTCAAGTACTACCAAATCAACAAGAGAGACACCGTGTGCGTGCAAAAAATGAGTGATTAAACAAGGAAAACCTAATAATGTTATTTGTTTACCAACACCCACAATCATAGCCTCAATAATCAATCTCTCCAGATTTCCGTTGACCCTGGTACCTATCACATACACATTTTTGGCCTAAGCATGATAAACTGTTATAGTATGCATGTTGGGCATCCAATTAACGAGAAAAAGCTTATGAAGAAAAAGATATTTCTATGATAGATCATAACCACGTAGTGCAGCAATAGAAGCCAAAAAAATAATTTACTACCATTCAATACACTTGCTAACATATCATTACTTGCATCAAATCCATCCTTATAAGACTGATCCCCAATTAAATTCAAAAAACCCCAAAAATACATTCAACAAATCAAAATCAAACTTAATCAATCTCCCCCTCACGTAAACCATATGAAGCATAAAGCTTTATCATCCATCAGATCGTCATCCAAATTGCAATAAAATTCTCGCACCAACTTAGCATCAAAATGTTATGGCAATAAAACACCATGTAATAAATTCCTCTCAGTAAAAAAAGCATCCAAATTAAATTGTTTATACTTAGTTAAATTAATGGGATGATCGAGAAAAATTTTGGTTGAAGCGAAAGTATCCCATCATTGTTGGGCTATTGAGGAATAAAATTTGGGGGAGAAAGCTTACTCTACTAAGAAGCGAGAAGGATAATGATGGTGAGACATCTTAACTAACTTCAAAGCGAGCGATTTCACTCATCCTCTGAATGAAGAAGGAATAACATATGGATAAAAAAAAACTAGTGGTGGTGAATCATTATGTAACATTAGAATCTATAGAATTAAAGGAAAAGTCTTAAAAGAAGGATTCCTCAATAACTTGAGATAATACATATTGAATCTCTTCAGCTTTAGACTTTTGATTTTTTTGATTTTTTTATTTCAATAAGCTTCAAAATTGTAAAACATAAAGTCCTAGTGCCCCACGAAGAAGTTCAAACCTTATAGAGTAAAGAGGTATGGTAAAAATATTGGCTAGTTGCTTCTTAATTGTTACATAAAAAAGAATTGCAACTTTACTCCTCCTTTTTTTCCTGTTTGAAAAACGCTACAAATAGTCTTTTCATCTTTGTTCATCATAAGTAAGCCTTTTACTGCTTCATATTTGCTCAACTTGTTGATGAGGTCATAATTGGCATTGCTAAGCTGTTGGTACCATAGATTCATATCATCATATGACCTGCAACATGTAGTAATTATCCATCGATCTTCTTCTGCTTACCATTCAATCTCCTTGTTGGTTTAAGACCTTGCATTCATCACTAGTAAACGTGACTAACAACCCATCATCACAAAGCTGACTAATACTCACTAAGTTGGCTTTTAAACCATCCACCTGAAACACATTTTTGAAATGAGGCAATCTATATACATAAAGAGCTCCTCTACCAATCACTGCTGCTTTCTTTCCATCACCAAATGTAACATGACATCTATACATATTTGATAATTCATTAAATATCTTCTTTCACCTATCATATGCCTTAAAAACCCACTTTCAAAATACCATTCATTGTGAGAAGCGACACATATGGATTTAAGAGCTACAAGTACTTGTGGTTGATTCTTTCTCACCCAAATCTGCTTTGATAACCTCTACAGCCGAAAGTTCTTTTAAGAATGTCTGGATTTCTTACTATGAGCTTTATTGAATTGCATTTGCAATAGCTTGTAGCAATTTGGCCTTATGTGACCTTTTACATTACAAAAGTGACATGTAGGCACAAACTTTATGCATGTTTCTGAAATTTCTCCTTAATAGATCTTATTTATTTGACAAATCTAATTTCACCATTTTGCTCATTATTCACCTTAAAGCATTCATCTTTATATCCAACACCTTGAAAATCCCCCTTTTTATGCCAATTTCTTGCAATTTGTCTAGCTTCTCGATACCATCATTCAACATTCTTATTCCTTTCTCTATATTGATCAACTTTACCTTGGTTTCATCAAGTTCATCTTTTGTTGACAATAAATTCATTTCCAAATCTTGAATAACATCTTTCATTGTAGAATTCTCCCTCTTTAACTTCTCATTTTGTTTACACGTCTTCACTTATTTGTTATACATTAGTTCATAAGCCTGGTAGATATCTTATTTTTTAAATTCTAAGTCATTGTCATCACTATCGTTATTAGAATTGGAGTTGAATACTGAAACATCTAAATCTTCCTCTTCAATTTCTTCATTGGTTACTACTAAGCAAGCAATAGGACTTTCTTTATATAAAGCTACCAATGCAACATGATGACTCATAATGTCTTCTTCGCTGCTATACTTACTTTCATATTTGTTTTCACTCCAATTACTGGTAAAAGACTTCTCTTTTTCTCCTTTTAAGAGTGTTAGCACACTCTGTTTGAATATGCTTAAACTCTGTTTGAATATGTTTGAAATCTTGCACTCATGACATTGTATCTTCTTTTGTTGGACATCGAACTTTCGGTGAAAATTAGAAATATTAAATGAATTCAATGAGTGTTTTCGGATATGAATTGTGTTATAGATGTTATTGTGCTTAAAGGAAATTGA
>JANIHY010000175.1:0-11147 GCA_027479065.1 Erythroxylum brevipes
TAGGTCTTCCCTTTCACAATGCGCAGCCACCATTTATGAATGGGCCGTCTATGTTTGGACCTGGGCCTGAGCCTGCACGACCGACCCAACCATAAGCCCCCTATTCCTCGACTCTGATCATGGAGAAGAGTCGATGGAGTACATAAGGATTGTGCGGCTCATCCGTATGACAGCTCGTGATAGGTCCAATCGATCGGACATCGTAGTTTAGTGCATGACGGCTCGGGATAAGACCGACCGATCGAGGGTAGAGATAGAACCGATCGATCGAATGTAGGCATAAGGTCGACCGATCGAACGTAAACGCCTAATCAAAGCATTGGATTTAATCACTACTTTCAACACGTATCCACTGGTGGGTTTTCAAAATTTGAAATGAAACGTCTTTGTAACCGCCATACAGTTGTCACACTCGTCCTTTCAACTGGTGCGCTGTACAACTATCAAGGATCGTGCGTATCGCTTCAACTGCAGCGCCGCTCCGGATATCTAACAACCCTAATTCGTGCGACTCAGATTTTGCCACACGTCTGACTTCGATTGGTGCGCTTGTTCAGTATTCTGTTATAAATGCTCAGAATTGACATACTTCTTCACTTTCTGCGTGTTCGATTCTCCAGTTTTTATTTCCTCTTTTTCTCATCTCCTTGTTCGCAGTCATTGCAATTCTCTTTTTCACCGTCATCTAAATCCTCAATTCCAGTCTCTAAACTAGGTACGTCCTTCTCCCTTTACTTATCTTGTAAATTTGATTTTCAGTAACCATGTCGTCAACTAGCTCTAGAGACGAACCTAGACTTAGGAACGAAGCTAGCTCCCCCTCTCCTGTTTCATCACCTCCTCGCCAACTTTCACTACAAGCATCCCCGAGTCATAGTGGAGAAATAAGTACGGTTCCGAGGGAGTTCCATCAGGAACTGGCCGCCGAGAGGGCTCTACAAATCGTTGGACCGTTGGGGATAGCAACGGAAATGGCGGATGTGCCGGAGGCCGGTGAGAATGAAGCGCTGGAGTAGGAAGAAATGAGGAGATTGGGGTGAGTATCCGGAAGGACGGGCAAATTGTTGAAAAGCCACCGACTAACCCATCAACGATGACTGAAAGGGAACTGAACCGATCGGTTATCAAAAATAATATCCCTTCGTCTTGGGAATCTAGGTTGGCCGGCCAGAACAAACGGATTTTTAGCAGTATGGGCGACTACTTCGCGGTTTCAGATAGCTCTTTTTTGATCGACAGTATGCAGCTTTCATACGCCCCTATTATCGATGAGGTATGTTGCACTTACTAGCTAAGGCCGAGCCAGATTCTGCCGAACGATTGGAGGTTCATTAACGGTCTAGCTCTGCTGTGCCATTACTTCGAATGTCCTCCATCGGTCAGCATTCTGCGTTACTTTTTTAGG
The DNA here is from genome assembly GCA_027479065.1 of Erythroxylum brevipes. Classification (NCBI taxonomy): domain Eukaryota; kingdom Viridiplantae; phylum Streptophyta; class Magnoliopsida; order Malpighiales; family Erythroxylaceae; genus Erythroxylum; species Erythroxylum brevipes. Next base: position 1,406 of record JANIHY010000175.1, read on the forward strand.
ATGAACCAGAGCCCAAGTGTCGGGGTCGGATTTCCTCATTTCCAGTATAGAGACACGATGTATCGTCCGGCTGGAACGGCTTCGGCAATCAAGGCCTGGAAGACAAGGTATTTCTTTGTAAGGCCCCCAGGATCTACCCACGAATCCAGGCCATGGAGATATCCCTTGTCTGAGCGATGGAAAGTGGGTGTCCACGATAAATCTTGATAAGACTGCATCGATTAGGGACATTAAGGTTGCTCTGCATATTGCCCAAAAGGTTGTTCCTCTCGAGGACGAGGAATTTTTGGATACGCTGAATAACAAGGAGCTAATGGGTTGTCTCGTCCGCGGTTGTGCCAGGGATATGGAGTTCGCCTCTGGGATGCATCAACGTCTCGATCAGCTCGATGAAGTAAACCAAACAATGGACCGGGAGATTCATAGTCTTCTTAAGTAATTTAATACTTTAAGAGCTGAACTTTCATAGGCAAAGGAGGAGAAAGACATCTTACGAGCTCAACTCTCTTCACTGGAGGAGGAGAAGAGTGTTTTGGAGGAGGAGAAAGGCGTCTTGAGAGCTCAACTCGTTTCGGGGGAGGAGGAGAGGAGTAGGGTGATTGCTTCCAGAGGCGACTTGGAAAGTGAATGTCGAGTGTTGCAGCTCCGCAATGATGGCCTAAGGAAAAAGGTGCTCGATGTCTAGTCGAAGGCGAGAGCAGAGGAGGAGATTAGTTTGAAAGTCCTCCAAGACTGTCACGAGGCGGTGACAGAAACTGAAGCCTTAGAAGAAACTGTTGGAGTTGCAAGCCTCCATCAAGGAGCAAAGGATTGAAGCAATCAAGCGATGGAAAGAGCGGTATTTACGCGGGGAGTGTCTGGAATTCGCTTGCGAGTTGGCTCTTTCCATCTTGAGGAGTTGCCACAGTGTTTGCCTCCCTGACGGGTCAGATCGTCCTTCGTTTGAGGACTATGCCGAGCAGATGCTTCCCTCCGAGCTCAACCTTTCACTTGAGGAGGTGAGAGAGATAGCCGAAAAGGAAAGAGAGGTCTTACTGGATGAGATGCTGGACCTGAGTTCTGATGAGGAAGAAGATGTCTCTCCGTTGCATTCTCCTGCCGATCAGGCTGCTGGTCCTTCCTCTCCCCCCGAATGATCAAAATTATTTTCCCTTTTCAAGGCTCATCTGGTCGGGCTTGTGACCAGAACATTAATTTAAGGAAATAGAATTCTCTTTTATTTTTCATTACCTTCTTTATTTGTCGTGTTAAGATTGGACGATCTTTTTAATTAGCAGGTAGCAAACGAGTGCACCCGATGAGCGTCGATCGGTTATAGGGTTTGAGAGAGTCATGGTCGACTGAGACGAGAGAACTTGGTCGAGCGATGGTGAGGCCGAGCGATCCAAGATTTTGGCTCTTGGCATCGCCTGGTTCTAAGATCCTGTCTTGACAACCTGGCCGAGCGACGTAGGGGCCGAGCGATCCAAGATTTTGGCTCTTGGCGTTGTCTGGTTCCAAGATCCTGTCTTGACAACCTGGCCGAGCGGAGTGGAGGCCGAGCGATGTCGAGGCTAAGCGATCCAAGATTTTGGTTCTTGGCATCGCCTGGTTCCAAGATCCCGTCTTGGCAACCTGGCCGAGCGAAGTAGGGGTCGATCGATGTCAAGGCCAAGCGATCCAAGATTTTGATTCTTGGCATCGCCTGGTTCCAAGATCCCGTCTTGGCAACCTGGCCGAACGGAGTGGAGGCCGAGCTATCAGTTGGTGGAATCTTCTTCTTTTGAACAATTTAGTGAGATTTTGCTTGCCAATAAATTTAAAAACCCCTTTATTGACAATGATAGAGCGTGGGTCGTTAAAAAACCTGACTGGTAGGGCCAAGAAAAAGGTACCCACAAGTTGTGTATAAGAGTATGAACAATAATAAACAAAGAAACAAGTGAGCTAAAATAAAACTTATCTATTGGTAGAACGTCCTCCGGTTTTGAGAATTCTAGGGCCTCGGTAAAATCTTCCTATTCGTATTGCGCAGGCTGTAAAAGCCATGTCTAACTTGTTTGACCACTTGATAGGGTCCTTCCCATGTTTGGCCGAGGCGACAAGAAACCGAGCTTCCCAGGATGCTTTCCAGCCGCCTCGGCCTTTCACAGAACGTACCCACCGACCTTTATGGCGCTCGGTCTTACCCTTTTATTGTAGAATTTTGTTGCTTTTTGTCTGATGGCTTCTGAGCGAGCGGCTGCCCTATCTCTATCTTCACTGAGAAGTACAAATTCTACCTTGCGGGCTTCATCATTCCTTTCCTCTTCCTAACTCAAAATTCGTTGGTTGTGCAGAACTACTTCTACTGGGACCAAGGCTTCTGCCATAAAGGTCATTCTGAATGATGTCTCATTAGTGGCCCCGTTTGGGGTTGTTCTGTATGCCCGCAGCACTTCATCTACTTCGTCCACCCAAGTCTTACATCCATCTAAACGCTTCTTGAGGGCACTCATTATCTTTTTGTTTATATTCTCCGCAAAACCATTGCTTTAAGGATGAGCTACTGAAGTTAATTGGAGCCTTATTTTTAGTCGTTCACATAAATCTCTGAACTTGTCATTATCAAACTACCGACTATTGTCTGTAACCAAGACCATAGGCATTCCAAAACGGTTCAGTATATTTTTGCATATGAAGTTTTTAATTTTCTGCTCAGTGATGGTGGCGACCGCTTCCGCTTCTACCTATTTAGTGAAGTATTCGACTGCCACTGTCAAAAACTTCTTCTGTCCCAGACCGAGAGGAAAAGGACCTAGAATGTCCATTCCCCCATTGAGCGAAGGGAATGGGATGGCTCACAACTTTTAGCTGCTCGGTTGGCTGGTGAGACAAATTGCTATTCTTCTGGCAAGTCTCCCATCAGTTAACTTTCTCTTGACAATCCTTTTTCATCGTCGGCCAGTAATATCCCTGTCTGATCAATCTATGAGCCAACATTCTGCCCCCTAGATGATTTCCACGCATTCCTTCATGAACTTCAGTCATGGCTCGTTCTGCCTCCTCCTCATTCAAGCAACGTAGTAATGGCCAGTCATAAGAGCGCTTGTACAGAATGTCATTGATAATGACATATTTGGCCGCCCTTACCCTTAGTTTCCTGGCCTCCAAAGTTTTTGTCGGTTGTGTTCCCTTAAAAAGATACTGCCTGATCGGTTCCATCCAGCTTAACCGTTCATCATCTGCCTGAAGGACTTCAGTAGCCTTCTGGATGCTAGGTTGGTCGAGCCGCTCGACCAAAATGTTGTTCCTGGCATTTTGGTTGGAAGCCATCTTAGAAAGTGAGTCTGCCTGAGCATTTTGTATCCGTTCTATCCTGCTGATCGAGTATTGCTCAAAATTACTCAACTCCTGTTTTACCAATTCTAGGTACTTGATCATGCTGTTCCACCTGGCTTCATATTGCCCAGTAACTTGACCAACCACTATTTGGTTATCGCAGTACACCTTTAGATGCTTTACCCCAATCTCTCTTGCCAATTGGAGGCCGGCTATTAGAGCTTCGTATTTTGCTTCATTATTGGATACTCTAAATTCTAACCGGAGAGTGTACTCCACCTTTTCTTTCCGGTGTGGGCTTATCAGTACCACTCCTGCTCCGCATCCCTCAGCGTTGAACGACCCGTCAACAAATAGGCTCTAAGTAGAACGTTGCTCACCTTGCGAGTTAGGTTGACTCATTTCTGCAACGAAGTCTGTCAATACTTGAGACTTGATTGTCGTCCGTGGTTTATACTGTATATCGAACTCCCCCAGCTCTACTGCCCATTTTATTAACCGTTCAGAAGTTTCAGGCTTTTGAAGGCATTGCCTGAGAGGTTGATCGGTCCATATCTCAATTGTGTGACTCTGGAAGTAAGGCCTGAGCTTCCGTGCTGCAGTTATCAATGATAGGGCCAGCTTTTCAATAGGTGTGTACCGCATTTCCGGCCCGTTCAAGACCTTACTGACATAGTAGACTGAGAATTGTTCTTTTTCCATCTGATCGAATGAGAACTGCACTGATCGCCCCTTCTGTAATTTCCAGATAAATGATCAACGTCTCCCCCCCAGCGGGGCTCTACAAGATGGGCGGATTGGTAAAGTATTGCTTTAGGTATTGAAATGCTCTTTCGCACTCGCCCTTCCATTGGAAGTGAGTCACGTCTGCCTTCTTTAGGATTTTGAAAAATGGAAGGCACTTGTCCCCCATCCTAAAGACGAATCTGCTCAAAGAAACTATCCACCCGGTCAGTATCTGTACATCCTTCAAGCATCGCAGTGAGGGCATTTGGACAATAGCTTCGATCTTTTCTGGATTAGCTTCGACCACCCATTGAGTGATCATAAATCCCAAGAACTTTCCAGATTCTACACCAAAGACGCATTTTTCGGGATTCAACTTCATTTGGAATTTATTGAGGGTCAGGAAGACTTCTCTAAGGTTCTCCGCATGTTCAGCAGCTGTCTTGCTCTTAAACACCATGTCGTCAACATAAGCCTCGACTGTTTTGCCGATCTGCCTCTTAAAAACTTCCATGACGAGCCGCTGGTACATAGCCCCTACCTTTTTTAAACCGAACAGCATCACCTGGTAGCAATATGTGCCCTGGTCTGTTATGAAAGTCGTTTTCTCTTCGTCTTCGAGGCTCATTTTTATTTGATGATAACCAGAGAAGGCATCCAAGAAGCTAAGGAGCTCATGCCCTGCCGTGGAGTCTACCGGCTGATCAATCTTGGGCAGGGGAAGCTGCCCTTTGGGCATGCTTTATTCAGGTCGGTGAAATCAATGCACATTCTCCACTTTCCGTTCTTCTTTTTCACCAATACCACGTTGGCTAACCATTCAGGGTACATGACTTCCCGAATGAATCCGGCATCGAGCAGCTTTTCTATTTCTTTCTTGATCACCTCCTGCCGCTCCTTGCTGTGCCATCGCTTCTTCTGTCTGACCGGCCTATAATTTTTCTTCATACCCAGGGAATGGGATGTTATGGCTCGAGATATTCCAGGCACGTCGCTCGACACTCAAACAAAGATAGATCGGTTCTCTACCAAGCAACTTTTGATTGCTGTGGCCAACCCTTGTTCTAGTTCGGCACCCAAATTTGTGAACTTCGATCGGTCTTCTTCATCCAGTAAGACCCGCTGAGTTTCTTCTGCAGGGTTCATCCTCTCAGTTTCTTCATCTGCACTTACATCAAGAGAGCTTGTCAACACTACTGCTCCTTCAAGAGTTCTTGTTTCTGCCAAATAGCATTCCATGGCGATTCTTTGTTGACCCCTGATAATACCGATGTCATGGGGTGTTGGAAACTTCATCGCCTGATAATAGGTCGAGACAACAACTCTGAGGGTGTTTTGCATGGCTCTTCCAATTATTGCATTATATGCTCCTACAAACTTCACAACTAGGAATTCAACAGTCTTCACTACTTGGAACGGCTTTTGTCCGAACCTTACGTTCAAGAGAACTCGAGCAAATGGATAAGCTAATGCTCCTGTTACCCCTTTGATTGGTCCCTCTATTGGCAATAGTCGTTCCTCCGGAATCTCCATCTGCTTAAAAGCATCGTAGTATAGTAAGTCGACCGAGCAGCCTGCGTCAATCATCACGTGCTTCACCTCACTATCGTCCATATTCAAAGTGACCACGAGTGCATCATCGTGAGGACAACTGATGCCAGCCAGGTCAGACTCGTCAAACGAGATCACCTCATTAACTTACGCCTTTTTCGTTGCTGACTGACCCTCAGCGATTTGCTTGGCATATCGCTTCCTTCCTTTGACAGTGGACCCCCTGCTGCGATACCGCCAAAAATCATGTTGGTGACCCTGACCGGTCGGTCATCCTGCTGTTCGGTATTTCTGTCATCTCTAGCCCTGGACTGTCCTCTCGTATCGTGTCGATCGTCCATACTCCTGGTCTGCCTTCCGCCATCATTCATGTGTTGTCTCTATGGTTTTCGTCAATTGTCAGACCGACCGCTCCTACCCTCATTACCTCGATCGACACTTTTCCTGTACTTCAAAAATCTACCCAGCCTTCCTCTCTGGATAAGGAGTTCGATTTCTTTCTTTAGGTCTCAGCAATCCTCCGTGTCATGACCGACATCTTTGTGGAAACAACAGTATAAAGAAGAATCCCTTTTTTTTAGAGGGGTTTTCAATTGCTTGGGTTCTCGAAGGGATTCCCCTTTTGCTCTCATGACCTCCAGTACTTCCGCATATCGCCTGTTGAGCGGAGTAAAGGATTCTCGCCTCTGATCCTTTCGATCGATCGGCTTCCTCCAGCTAGACTAATCTTTTTGTCGCTTATGTGAATCATCTGCTCTGTCATTTGGCAAACGATCATCCGCCCTATGCTTCGTATTTTTCAGCACTTCTTCGAGTTGAATATATTTATCCGCCCTGTTTCTTATCTCCTGGATAGATCTAGGCTGATCGAGGGTCAATGACTTTTTAAACTCTTCATCCCTCGCGTTGCTTATAAGCGCAGCCAACATGGATGAGCAGGTGAGGTCAGGGACTTCGACAGCTTCGTTGTTGAACCGAGTGATGAACTCCTGTAAACTTTCATTTCTTCCTTGGGTCAACTGCATCACTTCCAAGGCAGTCTTCTGCGGCCGTTTACTTGTGACAAACTGGTTGAGGAATTGCGACTTAAAGTCCTCAAAACAAGTGATGCAGTTCGGAGGTAAACTGTTGAACCATCATCGAGCTCCTTCTTGAAAGGTCGTGCAGAAAGCCTTACATTGAATGACGTCTGGAACGCAATGCAGGTTCATCATCGACTGAAAGTGCTGAAGGTAGTCTAGGGGATCGGTCTTTCCAGTGTATTTTTCTGGTGTTGGTATCTTAGTACCGACCGCCGGGAGGCTATCTAGTATCTCCGGGATGAAAGGAGAGCTATATTGTGTTGATGGTTGACTAGGACGGGAATTCATGGCTATGTCGATTCGGTTGTCTATGATTTTTTCCAAGGCTTCAGCAGAGTGCCGATCGAGCATCACACCAATTTGCAGAGCGGGGGTTTGCTGTTGTTCCGGTTGAGACTGTAAGATTTGGCGAATCAACAGATTTGCCGCTTCTTCTATTTGTTTTTGTGGGAGAAAGGTTTGTTGCGGTGCAGGATGTGAACTAGTTCTAGCGTCATCCTCTAGGGCCATGCTTTGCCCCTCTTGGTCTTAGTTTTGGGATTGTTGAGGTTGATCATGTTGGTGTGAGTGTTGAGGAAGCAGTTCGTTTATGTTAGGGTTTTGGATGATGAGCGGAGGGTTTGTCTGGTGGTCAGGATGCGGCGGTGGCAAGGCGGCGGGTAGTCGCAAGCCCATTCGCTGTAGCGCAAGTGCCACAACAGAGGCTACATCAGGGTTTGTTGTCGCCGCCTGACTGATTTAAGTGTTTCTGGACGTGGTTTGTTGATGCCCGGCCCCACGGTGGGCGCCAATTGGTTCAGTCAGATTTTTGTGGGCTTGGGCACTGCTGCTTGGATCCATGAGGTTGGTTGATTTTGGTTCAAAAACACCTACAAAACAATGAAGGCACGCTGGGGGTTGACTGCCGGTAGGCCCCTCCGACGCTTAAGTTAGTCTTTTTTAGAGTTTTGGCGGCTAGTGAATAAAGAATAATAGGGTTCTTGAGAATCGTACATTTCTCATGATGAGGTAGTGAATTTATATCTGAAAAATACTTAATAGGTTTAGGTCTTCCGTTTCACAGTGGGCAGCCACCATTTATGAATGGGCCGTCTATGTTTGAGCCTAGGCCTGGGCCTGAGCCTGACACGACCGACCCAACTAGTCAACAATAAATCATGAAGGAAATTAGAAAAGAATCAATTAAAATTCAAATAAATCATGAAGGAAATTAGAAAAGAATCAATTAAAATTCAAATAATATATATCATCACTTGAATTATTAATCTGTTAAATAATTTAATTGAAGAACAAATTTATTTTTTAAAAAAGTAAGAATAATTATATGTAATTTTTAATTTTAAAATTAGACCAATAATGTTTTGGTCTTACCACAATTGGATTAGATATGAATACAGAGATAAGAGCATAGAAGAAAAGGCATGTAAGAGACAAGGATTTGCTTGCATGCTAGTTGGCCAAATTATCTTGAGGAAAATAGCGGTCGGTTTGTATGCACCGTACAAATCCTTGGGCCTACTTAATTTATGACAATATAAATTGAAACTCACGCCAATGCAGTGAATTTTAAAAATCTCTGCGAGGCTGAGGCGTCAGCCCATCATAACATGACGATAGCTTGGATGACGTATTGCATGATGTTGGTTGCTTTATTGAGCTTTAATGTAACTACCGTTTTATTTTATATTCCAAGTCCTTTCAGGGGCATTGTCGGAATAACGTTTGATTCCACAACTCGGTAGAGGGAAGCCCGGTGCATTTTCCCTTTGTTCCGCTCGTTTTCCACCTTTGTACCCAACGTGTGTCTTAACTCTTAAGTCACCGCCCAAGGTCACCGACCAATTGGTCGATGAAGCCCAAATCTTTACCAAGTTCTCATCGACAATTTGCTTGACAATTTACCATTGACAAAGAAACCGTAACTAATTACCAACGGAAATAGTATATTCGTCGGCAATATTGTTTGGAAAATATTGGTTTGGAAGAAAATTTGTCAGTAATTTCGTAGATAAAAGTCGCCGTCTTTTGCGGAATGCTTGAACGTTTTTAAGGCTAACATAAAATCAAACGACATCGTTTTTGTATACTTCAAAACGGCTACTAAATAAAATTAAACGACGTCGTTTAGATGACGTCATTTAATTTAAAACTAAACGACGTCGTTTTGACGTAAACTTAAGAAAGACTACTGAACAAATTTAAACGACAACCAAACGATGTCATTTCGGTTTTATTTTAAACTACTCCCAAGTCCACCACTGTCGTTTGCCTCTGTCGTGTGGAGCTGCTGCGTGCTCGCTGTCGAGCTGGTGAGTTTCTCGCGTCGTCTTCTCTGGCAATTTTGGTGAAGGTATTCTCATCTTCTCCGTGCTCTCCTCTGCTGCCGAAATCACCTCCATCCATGGTTGATTTTTTTGTTTGATTTGGGGTTTGTTTCATCGTTGAATTAGCAGTATTTATTTTGATTGTTAATGGGTGATTGTTTACCGATAGCCTGTGTTATAATTTTGTCTAATTTTTTCAGTTTTTCATTGAAGATTTGAAATCTTTGACATATGTAGACCCAACGTTTAGAATTTTGTATTGTACTGACCGGTACGTATCGTTCCGACTGAAAATTAGTACCGGTACGAGTGTAGGTGGTATCGGTGAAAAATACCGATCTGTATAGGCCAATTTCGACTATACCAGTCGGTATCAAAAATTTTAAAAAATTGGTCAAACCGCACTCTACCAAATCTTTCTCTCATTACTCAAGGCTAAAGATTTCTCATTAATTTTCTGCAAGATTCTTGAGTAAAAGTCCCTTCCAATCTATAATATCATTTTAACCTCAGGTGATTTGAAGACTTGGATTTAAATGAAGTTAGGCGTAGGAGGTTAATAATACAATCATAGAAAGAGCCTCATCATTTAAGGCATTATCCGCTATCACATTTTAATGAAATAAATGTTCCTTAAAAGCATTTAAAAAGCCAACCATTGACTAGTCATCATGTTCACAGGAAGTAGAGATTCCATCACCTAGCTTATGAATGATTTCATCCTCATTCTTTCCCTAAGTTTGAGGATGTGGAACGTTG
>JANIHY010000176.1:21827-35468 GCA_027479065.1 Erythroxylum brevipes
AAACTCACCCAAAATTTGCAATTATTTTTCAGGACCCAGAAGAATACCCCGTTAGGCAATGAGCGTATAGCAACCGCATGCGAGTGAGAAAAGAGGTCAGGATCAGTTCGCGTCTATATTAGTGTTTAAGAAAAATGGTACTTTCTAAATTTTTCATACAAATGATTAGGTCATGTTGTAAAGTCAACAGATTGAATTATATTGTATTTACAAAAGGGCCCCCATGGTCATTGAACTCACCTAGGATTATTTATGTAAATTGTTTTCCGCATAATATATAGAGTATGCGTATGTTTCAAAAAAAAATTATACTGAGTTTTGACTGAGTGATGTGGCATGCCACCCTCATAGGGCACGGACTCGGATATCATCATCGATGTCGGGTTCGGGTCATGCGGGAGTGGGGTGTTACATAAAACTTGCCCATCATCAAGTGTTGGGTGCCGTTGTTGAGAAGTAATAGGGTTAGCACTCGACATCATTAACATAGAACAAACCATTCTATAGGCCAACACGAAGAAGAAGAAATAGAGGAACCAATGTTAGAAGAATTTTAGCATGAGCTCAACCAAGAAGGACATTAAGGCAACTAGTTGCAAGCCCTCATAGACTTCTTGAGATTGAGGTTCAATGCTGCTAATTAAGAAGTAACCCGACCACTAGTTCAAGCTATTTCTTTTGAGATTAAACCATCCTTATTGAACATGTTTCAAATGAATGTGCAATTTTATTGACTGACCAACAAGGATCCCAATGCACGTATTGTAAACTTCCTCAAAATATGTGATACCTTTCGAGATCATGGGATGTTGAAAGGTGCTGTTAGAATGAGGCTTTTCCCATTCATGCTGAGAGATAGAGCCAAAGCTTGTTATCACTCGCTGAGCCCTTTAAATGTCACAATGTGGGAGCAATTGGTACGTGTATTAGTAGACAAGTATCTTCCCCTCACTAAGAAGACTAAGACGATAAAAGAAATTATGAACTTCCAACAGAGTGATGGGGAATCACTTTACAAGGAGTAAGAGAGATATAAAAAGTTGCAAAGGAGGTATCCACACCACAAGAGGTACTATAGATGCAACATTGGGCAGATCGCTTATTCAAAAGACTATTGATGAAGTGAAGGAGTTGCTAGAAGAAATGGTCAGTAATGGCTGTTTGTGGACGAATGACCGATGTTGACAACACATAACCTTCCAAAAGTACAAAGGAGCTATAGTTGTCAATTAAATAACAGAGATGCAGGCTAAGATCAACAACTTGACTCGATAGCTAAATAACATGACGACTTCTTCTTCAACCCTTGTAAAATCTATTTAGAGAAGGTGTGAGCTATATGGATAGGACAACCACTACACTATTGATTACTTCTTGATGAAGGACCAAGAATTAGAGCAAGTTAACTTTATGGGAGCGCAGTTCGATGAAGGCGGAGGGAACAATCCCTATTCAAACACATATAACCCTGGGTGGAGAAATCACCCTAACTTCTTTTGGTTGAACAATATAGGAGGTTAATTCTAACCTCTAAGGCCTCAAGGATTCTAGCAGGAAAAACCAAATTTCTTGGACGTTAAATTGGATAAAATCTTGGACAAGCTTGGAAGCCTAGATGATGCTCAAAAGAATGTGGAAGGTAGATTAAAAAAAGTAACAAAGAATCATGCCTCTTCCATACATCATTTAGAGGTTCAAATGAGCCAGTTGGCAAACATTCTGTCTGCACAAAATGTGGGGAATCTCCCAAGCACTTTTGAAGAAAAACTGAGGGAGCAACTTAAAACTATCACACTTTGAAGTGGGAAAGAACTAGAACCATCCAAAAATATGAAAGTTGCTACCCCTCCTCTTGTTGAGAAAGACCAAGAAAAGGAGATAGAAGTGAATATGAGCTAGTACTCCCCTTATGTTGCTCCTCCATTATACCCACCTAAAGTTCCATATCTCCAGTGGTTGCAAAAGAATAAATTAAATTCACAATTTGCAAAGTTTTTAGAAAACTAAAGACTTTGCAAATAAATCTTTCATTTTTCAAGGATGTGGAACATATGACCAAATATGCTAAATTTTTTAAGGACATATTATCAAAGAAGCGTATATGGGAAAAGAACCAAACGGTGGCTTTAATTGGCACTTGTAGTTCTATAGTCACCAGTTAGATGCCATCCAAGTTGAAAGATCTAGGGAGTTTTACAATACCCTGTGTGGTTAGTGACCTTGAATTCATAAAGTACCTATGCAATTTAGGAGTAAGTATCAGCCTAATTGTTGATATTTAGATACCAACATCAAGCGACTTTAAGGTCTCCGTCTTTATCACTTCCATCATTGGAGGATTCAATCTTCTTTGTGATTCTCTTGATGGTTCGGATCCTTCTTCCAACAGACTTCGATGCATGCATGTCGAAGGGCTAATACCTTTTATGTCAGCTATGGTCCGCCCCATAGCTATGATGTGGTCCCTAAGCACTCAAATGAGCTTTTCCTCTTGTGGCTTGAGTTCCTTGCTATGATTACCGGAAGTGTTTCTGCTTCTCCTAAAAACACATATTTTAAGTGCTCCAGTAATTGCCTTAATTCAATTATAGGTGTCTGCACAACCAAAGGTAAAGATTTTGTATTAGATATTGACAATTCAATATTTTGAAATACATACCTTTTGGATATTGTTTGCAGTGATTGTAGTGCTAGCACAATTTCTTCCATTTCATCTTTAATAAGTAAGTTAGAATTTTGCAAAATGTTTTCCGGTAAACTCATACAAAGTATGACTTCTAACTCATCTTTACCATCCATATAAAAAATTTCTTGAGACAAAGAATCAATGACATCAATTGATAAAACAGAATGAACATCACTAGGGTACCTTATAGCTTCAAAAATATTAAAGTGAATAATTTCATTGTCAAACTCCATAGTCAATGTTCTTGCATCCAGGTTGATCTTCATCTTTGATGTCTTCAAAAATGGTTGACCCAGAAGGATAGGTGCAGAATTAGACGAAGGATCTCCATCCATATTAACACATAAAAGTTAACTAGAAAAATCAATTCGTTAACCTGCACTAAAACATCCTCTACAACCTTTTTGGGATAAAGCATTAAATCTATCAACCAATTAAAACATAACACATGTTTCTTTTAACGATTCCAAATTCAATGAAGTGTAAATGGAATTTGGCATAACATTAATTGAAGCTCTTAGATCTAACATTGCCTTTTCAAATCTAGTGTCACCAATTTTGTAGGGAATTGTAAACGTACCTAGATCCTTACATTTTTGGGGAAGCTTTCTCTGAATTATTGCAGACATTTTCTCCCCTACTCTTACTTTCTCGTCTCCCATCAATTTCCTCTTAGATGTGCATAACTCGTTAAGAAATTTGGCGTATCGAGGAACTTGCTTAATGGCATCAATTAGAGGTATGTTCAGCTCTACCTCTTTGATCATCTCCAAAATCTCCCTATCTTGCTTCTCTTTCTTCGATTAGCAAACCTGTTAGGAAAAAGAGGTAAAGTATTAGTAAAATTTTTAACTACAGGAGATTTAGAATTTACCTGAGTTCCCATTTCTGCTTCTTTTAAAGGCACTTCAAGTTCTTTTTCAGATTCTTCATCGTCACCAATAATAGGAGTCTTATGTGGTGCCTCTATTGCTTTACCACTTCTCAATGTTATAGCACTTACATTCTCTTTCGAGTTTACAATTGTTTGAGAAGGAAGTTTACCAAATTCTTATTCTCTAATCAGCTCATCGCTATAGCTATATGACTTAATTGATTCTCTAGATTCTGAATGCTAGGTCTTGTTTGTTGTTGGAATTGTATGTCATTATTTTGAAGCTAAGTGGTATTCAAAGTTAACGTTTTTATCATTTCCTTTAGTGAAGGTCCCAAACTTGATGGTGAACTTGTCTTTGATATGGTTGTTGATTCACTGATTAATTAATAAGTTGATTGATTTTTAATAATAGGAGTTATTAAAATAAATTAAATCAGAAAATTAAAAACAAATTGAAAAATTGACTGGTATAAAATTTTTATGGTTGAATTGACTGAATAGGTTCAGTTTTTAATCATTCGTCGAAACAATAATACCAAGAATAGATAAGAACAATCAATATCTGAATTTTGATCATTCTAACATAACACTTTATTCTAGAAGACTCTTCTCTAATGTCTTACATTTCCAATGACACAAAAAGCATTCAATTTGGCTTAGTAGTGTGCAAGTTATACTCCAATATCTCCGGATTGTTTTTATTTCGAGACAGTACCCTATACTCAACTTTCATCCAAAAATTGAAACTCTTAGAGTCCGATTCAGAATTTGATTTCTTCATATAATTTGTATTCCTATGTTTCTATTTTACCATAAAACAAAAATCATCTCATTTTTACTTCTACTGATCTAGAAAACATCAAAATACTGAAGTATGCTCAGTGAGATAACACCAGTTCATATTATTGAAGAGCACACTCGCTGTACCCGTCTCACTCTTTTCACTAAATCTTTCTCCTTTACTTTCATATGGCAATGATTCTTGGTAGAGAAGTATAGTAATGTCTTAAGAATCCAATGACTCAAGAATCAAGTCATTTGGAGGTCTAGAGGAGAAGTTATGGTCAAAAGAATCTAACATGTTCATATCTTTACTCATATTGTACATGCCTTGGTACGATTGCCATAACCCTCACTATAGATGTCGGATTGACTTCGTTTTAGGACTATTACAATGAGGACTTGGAGATCTACAACTTTCATGAGGACCTTGAAGACCAATTCTATCTTCTAACTTCTGCATCATCTCACTTTCCTTTCGTCTCATTTTCTATCGTCTCATTTCCATCGTCTCATTTTCATCGTCTCATTTTTATCATCTCATTTTTCATCGTCTCATTTCCATCGTCTCATTTTTTATCGTCTCATTTCTATCGTCTCATTTCTATCGTCTCATTTTTGCGTCTCACTTTTGCGTCTCATTTTTTGCGTCTCACTTTTGCGTCTCCCTTTTGCATCTTACTTTTGCGACTCACTTTTGCATCTCATTTTTGCGTCACATTTTTGCTCCAGAACGTCTCCACTTATAAGGCTAATGACTTTTGATTCCGATGTCCAAAATTTTCATACTATATACTGTTGGAAAGATAAAAGAAAGATCTAGAACATCTTGGTTACAATCTCTTTATATCAATCCTAAATTTTCCCCTAAAGTCCAAAGATGAATTTTCCATTCACACACCGACATACTGGACCAACTTCATAACGTCTTGAAATTTTGAGATTTTTAGAGACAGAACTGGAATTTGATGTCTTTATATGAAATATAACATTCAAATAAATTGAAATGTGTGGAGGAACTAGTACGAATGAATAGGCATTTGGAGTAGGAAAGACCCACAAACCTAATGCTTAAAGGTTTTTAGTTGATGTGTGGTGTCAAAGCCCACAAGTATGATCTATCACTAGGTTCATGATGAAGATCTCCCCTGTAAGTGGACTCAACAAATCCAACACCTAACTCATATCTTACGTCCCTTTTCTATCTGTGCAGAAAGCGAAAACTTAGGCTTTTAACTAGGTGAGTTTCTGAAACTAATTTGATATTTTCTAATTATATTGTGTTATTTTTTCTGGTTTTCTATGTTTCATATTTTCCATCAATGTCTGATTTTTATATGTTTTTAGATTTCCTAGTTTTTATTTTTACTTTTCTACATTACTAGTTTTCTATTTATTGTTTATCTGTGCTTTTGCATTTCCAATTGTTTGTTATTCTACATTTTTTGTTTATTTTGGCTTTTACATTTATGCATTTCGTGCTTCTGGTTTATGCGTTACTAGTTTTTTTATTTTTGCATTTCGACATTACTGGTTTTCTTTTATTTCTACAACTCAACCAAACATGTTTTTGTTTTCAATTTTTATGTTACATATCTCAACCAAACATGTTTTTATTTTTTAATTAAAAACTAAAAACAAAAAGAAAAAACTAAAAAGTACAACAGAAAAACAAAAGTGAAACCAAATGACTCCTTAGTGTTTTGGGGATGAAAATCCCAAATATTAGCAAAAATACCCCAAAATTTGAAGTTTGATTCACGTAAAAGACAAGAAAAACTTGCTTAGGTGTGGCAAAATTACTTAAAAAATGTCGGACAAGGATGAAGAATGGAGAGGCATAACAAGTGAAAGGTAGAAGAGGGAGAGAAAAATGGGAAAGAAGGAAAATAGGGTTTTTAAATGTGTGTCAAGAACTTACATGGTCAATTAAAACGGGAAACAAGAACAAAAATAAGGCTTTTAAACGTCTATAATAGACTTACATGGTTGGTTAAAATGGCAAACAAGAAGGAAAATAGGGTTTTTAAATATATCTTTGGACTTACACGATCAATTATACGACCGTATAACTAATCATGTAAGTCATTGTGAATGTGTAACTCTAAACATGGGTGTGTGGCACAAACTTATATGGTCACATACACAATCTAGAATGTGTTACATCACATGCCTATATCAAAATTCACATATGCGTAGTGGCTTACATGGTCACATAGACAATACATGCCTGTATCAAAATTCTCACATGTATAGTGATTTACATGGTCACATACACGATCATGTGTGGTGACACATTCTAGATAACTTGAGATACATAAACGTATCTCATGCCCTTGTAACTCACTATAAATGTGTGATTTTTTTAGAAAACCTTTAGGACTATACACGATAAGGTTCCAATGATTGTATAGGTCATTATAACTATGTAACACATACTAAAATAAAATTGATGTATATATGATCATGTAATTTTAATTCAGAGTCACCAAAGTTAACAACACATACAAAAAATACAAAAATTAGGTAGAATCAAATGAATGTATTCTATAACCTATCATAAAACACATTGAAGAATAATAAAATCCTAAAATAAAGCTAAAAAAAAATATGAAAATCAAATCAAACAAAACTATTATAATTAAGTCACCTCCTAAGTAATGTTTGTCTAATGTCTTTAGCTAGACATACTTATCTTGATCTAATGTGACTTGGTTAAATTAATATCCCCAATACTACCATCAAGTTCACCTCTAAGATATAATTTAACTGATGGCCATTTACTTTAAATTTACCTTTATGCAGATGAATTACCTCAATTACATCATAAGGAAATATTTTCTCTACAATGAAGGGTCCAAATCGTCTTGATTTAAGCTTACCCAGTAACAATCTTAGGCAAAATTTGTATAGGAGAACTTGATCTCCCTCCGTAAATTGCTTGGATTGCTTAATCTTCCCATCTTGATATTTTTGGTCCTTTCGTACATTTTGGAGTTCTTGTAAGCCATCAATTGTCATTTTTCCAATTTGTTAACTTCCAACTTCCTCTTCATACCTACAAGTTGAAGATCAAAATTCATAAGCTTGATGACCCAATATGCCTTATATTCTAATTCGACAAGTAAGTGACATGCTTTCCTATAGATAAGCCTATAAGGTGTAGTGCAATTGGTGTTTTTTTTAATGTTATTCTATAGGCCCACAAAGCATCATCTAACTTAATCAACCAATCTCTCCTCTAGTGCTCTGTAGTCTTTCATAAAATTAATTTAAAATCCCTATTAGATACCTAAACTTGGCCACTAGTTTGAGGGTGATCTAGGATGACAATGTTATGAGTGAATCCATACCTTTTAAGTAACTTTTAGAATTGGGCATTACAAAATTGTGTTTCCTATCACTTATAATTGCTCTAGGTGTCCAAAATGAGGAAATAGCTTTTTCAGTAATCTTACAATAACCCTAGATTCATTTATGGGTAAATATTGAGCTTCTATCCATTTAGAAACATACCCAATAACTATTATGATGTATCTATTTCCAAACGAAGCTATAAATGGACCTAAGAAATCAATGCCCCAAATAACAATTACTTTATAAGCAAGAATGAAATCATGAGCCATCTTATCTCAGTGAGAGATATTACTTGATTGTTGGCATCAATTACATAAATTTATATGCCTTTGGGCATCTTGATAAATTGTAGGCTAATAAAAACCTAACTTAAGGATCATTTGAGCCATCTTATTCACACTATGGTGCCCTTTGGTAGATCCCACATCACAGTGTCCTATGATGTTTCACCCCTCAAAGAGAGATATATATCTTCTCACTATTTGATTTACACAAATACGAAATAAATACAGATATTCCCAAAATATTCCTTTAAATCAATAAAAAATTTCTTCTTTTGCTAATATAAAAGGCCTTTTAATAAGATTTTGGCCACTTTTCGCAATATTTGCAAATCAAGGGGTTTCAAATTTACTTACCCCTTCTAAATTATAAAGGTGCTCTTCTAGGAATGAATCATCAATGTCTTCTTTGTTTAGCTCCTTCAAATTTGGGTTAAGGTAGATAGTCTAACACCAAGTTTTTGGCTTCTTTCTTATCTTTAATCTTTAAATCAAATTTTTACAGCAACAAAATCCATCTAATTAATCTTGGCTTAACATCTTGCTTATTTAACAAGTACTTTAATGCTGAGTGTTAGTATAAACAACAACTTTAGAAAAAATTAGATAAGGTTTAAATTTATCGAACACAAAAATCACCGATAGCAGTTATTTCTCTATTGTAGTATAATTTTCCAAGGCATCCGTTCGAGTCTTGATAGTGTAGTAATTTTGTCTTCTACTCTAACCTTGGTTGTAGCTTTTGACTCTAACTACGAATCCTCTTTATAATTTCCTTTTATAAAGTTGTGATTTCGAACTGTTTTTAGATATAAGTCACTTACGCGAATCACAACTTTACACATTCACAAAAGCTCATATGGGTAAAGGACATTGTATGTTACTTACAAGGGTGTGTATCTCCATATAGGCAAAAATAGTGTCTTTGAAGCTTTACACATTTATAGTCTCTTACACAATCCATATACACAGTTGTGTATGTTACTCACATTGGTATGTACATATTCATACTAGTTTATGTCTCTAAAACAACTTTAGTTCTTTAAATTTATGTCATAATTTCCCTTAAATTCATCTACTTTTAATCTATAAAGGCAATTGAGACCTAAATAACACATTTGAAACAAAATAAGTAATAAAAATAATGTAAAACTATCAAATAATAAGCAAAACACACTTAATATGGGCATAAAAACATAGTATAATAATTGTATGTCAGGTATCAGAGCATCATTGAGGCAAAAATGACTTCAGTTGTAAAGTTTGAAATATAGAAGTTCAATGGAATTAACAATTTTGAATATAGAAATGGATAGTGAAGGATATATTAGCAACACAAGCTTTATTGAAGGCGTTGTGAAGAATGAGATAAAAGACATGGATGAGCTCGATTGGGCATGAGTAGTGGGACTCATTCAGTTATGTCTTACAAATGAGGTTGTATACCACATAATGGAGATTACATTCCCTGTGCAAATATGAAAAACTAGTGATTTGATACATGATAAAATCTCTCACAAATAGGTTATGTCTGAAGTTAAAACTATGCAGACTAAAGGTACAGGGGGAACAAATTTTGAACAACAAATTAGTGCATTCAACTAAATAGCTAATGACTTGGTAAGTATTAAGAGACTATTATGGATGAGGATATAGAGATAATTAAGCTTTATTCTTTACCTCTTTCTCGTAAACATTACATGATGACATGCATATTGAGTAAGAAAACAGTTAGGTGTAGAGGATACCACCATTGCATTATTGGCTCATAACTGAAGGAGAATCAACATTAGAGCCCTTAAGTTGAAGGGTGTACTTAAGAGAAAACTAAGATTATGAAAGAAAATAGGAAAATTGGAAATATATTTAACTGTAAAAATACTTTTAGTTAATTTGAAATAAAACTGATGAGTTTGTTTCCAAGTTTAAAATTTATTCAAGACGTAATAGATATTTCTACTAATCTAACCTCTAAACTAGAATACCATTAAAAAGTCCATGCATAAAATAACTTAAAATGGTAAATTGTTCATCATTGACTAAAAAGTAGAAGGAACATTAATTAACCAAAAGATATAACTAAAAATTCATAATGACCATCAACTATTTTAGAAGTTGTTTTATAAGAATCTTCATCCTTGAGCATAACATAAATGAGTTATGCTCTTACTTCCTTTTTGAAATAGGGGTATTGGATATTTATATGGTTTATAGTTCACAGGGATTGAGTTAGGTAATAAGGGTATATATAGGTTAGCAATATAGTAAGGAGGTAATATATGAGTGGCATAAAAAATAGAACAATACTTACTTATGAGGGTTTAGACATTAAGGTGAAACTTAGAAATGATTTTAGTGAATTCTGCATTAAGGTTAGAATGTGAAAGTTAGTGAAGAAGTAGGGCAATATGCTCTCGAGTAAGACTAAGGAAGGATGAAATAACATCATTATCTAGTAGTTTAGAAAGTTGGATATAAGTAACTGGGGGTTAATTCTCTAATGAGTTGAGCCACGTATCCCTTGTGATAAAAAGTCATAACTAGTATGGAGAAATTAGAAAGAACAAGCCCAACGGTTCTAAGCCATTATATTTCCAAGAACAAATCAACACCTTAAATGCGTAAAATGTAAAATGGTATATTCAAGGTTTGATGTTGAAGAGTTATGGAAATATTATAGAAATAGTTGACATAATATAAAAATTCTCAATGCTATACAAAAATTCTCAACGCCTACCATAACAGAAAAGAGTTTAATGGTTAGAATAACTAAGAATAGGTATTGGACAATTTGGAGTTATGTAATATAATATGTGCTAATCAAGTCAATGAGAACCAATATAGGCTAACCATTAATAAATCCTTTTAGGCGTAAAGTTCCTAGTAAAGATGAACTCAAAATAACCTCGTCAAATTAATGAAAATATTCCATATCAAAAGAGTAAGAGGGTCGTGTTCAAAAGGGTGTAAGAAGTGGTGGTTGAAGAGGCTTACTAATAGGTAAAGCCCAAAAAGTAGCACTAGGGAGTAGTGGTAGAAATAGGATCATCAGTGAGCAATAAAGGAAATTATTTAGTTTGACATCTATGACTATGGTAAAATTCTCATCAAAGTTAAAATACAGGCCTTTAAAGTGATGTTGTTGCATTTCAACAAGGGTGAGAAGCCGAATTGGAGAAGTAGGAGAAGGTTTAGTGGTTAGTAGTCTTAGTGGTACATTTTATGGAGCTAGAAGGTGTAATAAATAAGAGGAACTAGGCTTAGAAGAAGCCTAGATTTTATCTTTAATCAACTTAGCAACGCCCATAGTTTGAGAAATAACATGAAGCCTCAAAATAACCTATTCCAATTATATGTTAAATGAGATCGCCTCTAGTGATAAACCCATCATGTCAGAGATCACAATCACATATATTATTCACAATTTGTATCCAACATATATACAGATACTAGGGAGAGATTTTAGGAAGCTATATTTGTCTATACAAGATTTAAGGTTACACTCATGCATATCCCTGAAAAATCGAAATCTATATAGTCGTAGTTTCTATACAAATTAATTATAATGATTCATGCCAACACTCCCACTCAAGTTAGTGCAAACATATCTCTAACAACTTGTAACATCCCGTCACCGATGGAAAGGTTATATTGGTAAATTGGAATGGGATAGGATTTTTACCGCATATTATTGACTGAACATTCATTTGACCTCTAATTTTAGAGGAATGAGCCTTTTGCACATGCATATGTAGGTACATGCATTCATGACATTTTCCCGGCTTTTAATTGTGATACTGATATGAACTGTGAAATTGTGAGATAATTATATTTGATTATGATTTATTGAGAATTTTGGAATAATTGAGTTTGAATATTGAATTGGAAATGTTCTGGAGTAATTGCCAATTGATAGCGACTCTTCGAAATTTTTCTGGAAAATTCGGGAGAAAAAGTCCGGACCGAAAATTTTCTGAGTGACGGACTGATTGACTGTATAGTGCTAGAATAACTGTCCATTGGTTGTGGAAAATTTAGAGATATGATTGTAGAGATTAATATGTCGAGCCATTGAAATTTGGAGACGGATTGAATCGAAATTAAATCGTGAGAAGAGAAAGAGATTTGAGGATAAAGACTAGAAGTATAATTATTCTACCTTTAAAATGCCTTAGTTTTCAAAGCTTGGAGAAGCTTCCTCCTCCTTCCTAGGGCTTGCGATTCCCTACCATCGATTGAGCTTTGTTCTTCCTCCCTGTAAGAGTTTCGTTTCTAGCTTGTTTGCTCCTTCTCTACTTGCAAAGCTAAGCTTTAACCCTAAGGAAGATGAAGATTTTGAATTTTTGAGAGGGAGCCCATAAGTGTTAAAAGAATTGGAGAATTTCGGAAGAGTTGGAGATTTGAGCTTGATTGGTAAGTAAAATGGTTTTAATGTGTTTTTATGGTTGTTACATGCATACATTTGTTTAATTGTGAAAGATTGGGTAGTTTTAGTGAAGTTATTACTTGATTTAGAGAGAGAAGTGGCAAAAACTGGTCGGAGAAGACGACATGCGACTCACACGTCGCGACGTGCGTGAAGCCTCGCCTCGACGAATCAACATTTAATTTGTAACGGTGAGCGGGATGGAAGACGTCGAGGCGAGCTCAAAACGTTTCATATCGCGGCGAGCACGAGTTTTCCTCGCCGCGACGAGTCCTCTCCCATGCGTCGCAGCGAGCCTCAAGGAAAACGTTCTTCGCGACGAGCGTCATTACACGTCGCGGCGAGCGCCCTCAGGACGTCGCGGCGAGCGTCCATACATCGCGACAAGGGACCTTTTTCTGAAGTAATTTAATTTGGTTTTTGAGGTATAGATAATGGTGTAGACCTCCCATTGAGGTAATGTTTGATTCGTTATGATCTAGAGAAAGGGGTCTACAATTGATGTGAAGAATGAAAGTTTGAATTTAAATTAGTAGGATCACAATTTAGTGGAAGAAAGTTAAGAATGAGATTGTATTGCAACCTAAGGATTGTTCTTGATAATTGGGGTATAATTGTGAGGTTTCTAAATGTAAAGAAAGGCTATTGGAATTTAGAATTAAGTATAAAGGTGAATTTGATATAGAGAATAATGATATTGATTATGAGGTAATACCCTAGCGAGTATGACTTGATAAATTGACTGAATATTGGAAATGGAATTGATGGAGTCCCATAATATGTTATTGAATTGGAAGTGAGTTATTATTAAGCAATTGAGTGGAAAGTTAAAATTTGACAAAATAAAGTGGAAAATGGGAAATAGTACCGGAAAAGTCATGAATAGGCATAGTACATCTTTTATTCAAAGCATATGCATCATCGAATTATTTTGACTGTGCATTTTGTAATGAATGAAATTATTTGAATGTTATAGAGGCACCGTTGGAACGATAATTCCACAGATATTGCTGGGACTTCCAGGCTGTAGCTCGGAAGTACAGGTAAGTAACCTAGTTGGTTCCTCAATCTATGTGTGTTAAATATTATATGTATTGATGCCATGTGGAGATAATGGATGGATATGTGTGTTTGATTTTGATTGATTTCGGACCATAGGTGTCCGAAATATTGGAAACTTGATATTGAAGTGCTATTGTGTGTAAATGACTATGAATGCATCAATGAAATAAAT
>JANIHY010000178.1:5785-17884 GCA_027479065.1 Erythroxylum brevipes
ATAGTTCTAAGTTTTTGCATTTAAACTAAAAAAACGATTGAATTTTTTAATCATTAATAATTATTATGTAATGTTTTGTATTTTGTATTGTATCGACCAGTATTAGGCTGTACATATCATACCAACAAGAAAACGATGCCAAAAAATGTATACCGGTATTGGATGTTGGTAGCGGTCTGTACCGGATTGTTTTGCTTGGTATCAGTACAAACTAGTGCCAACATTTGGTATGTTTCGCTTGGTATCGATTAAGGATCTTTATTATTTTTTATTTGATGTAATCATTATTTATTATATAATAAAATTGAAATATTTTATATTCTTCTTAATTTTTATTCGTACGATGATTAAATGAACTTTTTTATATTAATTGTGGTTATTCTTTATATGAGAAATATATGAAAAGTAATATTAATCAAAAATTAGAAGATGTAATTATTTTTATATCTAATTTACATTTGAGACAAAATTAAAATAAAACTTAAATTTCAGAGATTATAATTTTATAATTTTAAAAAAATTATTGTGGCGGCCGCATCACAAGTAAATCCACCGCGTTGGATTCGAAATATTGAATTAACCAATACTGAAGATTGTCCTTTTTGACTCCCTCTCTGTCTCCATCTCTTCCCTGTTCTATGTTGACCCAGGCAAGGCTCTAAAAATTAGGCTGACGCTTTCAACGGCTACAAAGTTCACTCCTTTGTTTCTTTACCTCGTACCCATCTCTTCAAGGTATTTCTTTTTTTTTTTTCCTGGGATTGTAGTGATTTTCGACATGGAGCTATTGTTTGTTGTCACGCCATTTTGTTTTGGCGATTATGTGTTTTTCTTTTGATTTATGAAAAAGGAAATTTGATGCTAGTTTTAGTCTACTGAAAAAAGGAACAGAATATCTAGACGTATTTGATTGGCATAAACCAAATTTCCTTCATGGAGTTGATGCTTTTGGGTTCTAAAAGTTTTAAGAGCTGTCTTTGTCTTTATTTTATTTCTGCTGGCACTATAAAGCAGAAGCTCTAATCTTATGGTGTCGTTTTATGATTCCCCTTTCTATTTCCCGTCTTCTATTTGTTTAAATTTAATTTTTCCGACGGTGTTGAAAACGGTACAGAACTCGAAGCCCGAGTGTTTTTAGAGGCTTTTCATTTAGTTATACAGTTTTTGTTGGTTGCTGGAATTTTTGCCAACATCTGTTGCTTCAAATTGGAAGAATTTTGTGAATGTGAGTAATGATATGGAAGCAGAGTATCCAGACTTTTGAACGAATACGAACCTTTTGAATGACTTTGTCTCAATGTTGGTTTGAGTAGTTCTTGTGGGAAGTTTCGTGTGTAAGTTACTGGGTGCAATTTATTCTAATACGTTTCATTTGATTGATTTGGTAAAAGGGCTTTGATTGAGGTGGACTGGAAATCTGTGATACTGTAGTTTTACAATAGAGGAACGCTGCTTCTTGCGGGTGAATGATGCTAGCATTTCAACAAAATAGAGAGTTGATCTACCTCAAGTGATGGATGGTCGAATCTTGAGAGAAAGGGACCTTGAAGTTGATCTTGAAAGTGGTGGGGCAACATGCAAAGAGGATAGAACTAACAAACATGTTTCATCAAACGGACAAACCAATAAATTTATAGATGGGGATGGGCCATTGCATTTTGATGGATTGTTGAATTCATCAAAATTTGGTGAGGTTGCTGACAAGAATGTGGGTTTGTTGGTAGACAAGAATACAGAAGGAGAAGAGGATCAGCAGCACTTGAACTTTTGGCTTAGAAAGCACATAGAAGAAAAGGAAAAGAAGAAAAACATTAAAATGTGTCCCAAGCCACCAAGACCTCCTAAGGGTCCAATATTGGATGCTGCTGACCAGAAGTTGGTGCAGGACATTGCTGAGTTTGCAACGAGAAGACGTGCCTGGGTTCAGCAAATTAAAGCTGTAAAGAAGATGAGAGCATCAAAATCATCTTGGAGCAGCAGTCTATCGGCAATGGTTGTGACAATACTCTTTTGCTTGATTATCATCTTTCAAGGTACAGTAGCCTTCCAGAGTTTGGTCAGATTCATTTGCAGCCTTGTATTTATTTCTCCCATTAGAATTAAGTTTCAGGAAATTTATGGTCATTCACTTAATTATTAAATAATGTCAAGGTTTTTAAATTTCTGATGAATACCCTATACAGTATATAATCTTCAGTTTCCAAGTTAATTGCTTGCATAACTTGTGTTATATGCGTGTCTTGCAAGATAACAATTTGTATTTCTTTTTGTACAGCAGCTTTGGTAACCTTGCTTATTATCTGAATATCTGTCTGTTTTAATTTTTGAACTTTCTTTCCTCATGGTTTCTTGTTTTTCTACTTTAACTCATTGACATTTATGAAAACTTGGTGGAAATAAAACTCACTTTCTTTCTATCATAAAACTAAATCAAGCATGCTGTTACGAAATTGCTTGTTGTAAGATCGAGTGACCCGTTGGTCTGGGTTGAACACCTAGAAATCAGGTTCGGGAGTCGGATTTTTTCCCTTACCCCGCTTCTTAGACTTTCCTATATTGTTGGTAGACTCGTTGAAGGGAGCCTTAGACCTTAGGCTTTTCAAAGGGAGCCTTAGACCTTGATTCGTTTGAGAGAGAGATTCAATATCGTGAATATGTGATAGAAAAGGATTCCTTTTATTTTAACTTGGTCCCTTTAAATAGGACTTGGCATTACATGAAATAGAGTTCTATTCTAATAATGAAACCTATCTTGATAGGAAGGAAACAAGATAACTACTAGAAAGAGATAAAAGATAATTGCTATCCTAAGTTAAAACATAATACTAGACCAATGCTATCCTTAATCCGTAGATGAGATAAGATTATTACGCCTTGAATAAGTCTGAACAATGAAGGAGTTTGTAGCATTTCCCCTAACCTGAAGACTTGGCTTGTCCACAAGCATAAAGTCGGGATAAGTGGTGCGAAATTTGTCTAGATCCTCCCATGTTGCGTCTTGGACAGTCATACTAGATTAATGCACCAATAGTTCCCTCTTGCCATGATTTAACCAAGCATGCAAGATGGTAAATGGCTGGAGCACAACATACCCATTGTCAATAGGAGGCAGAGATGATGGCGAGGTGGGTGCTAGACCTTTGTAGGCCTTTAAAGAAGACACTTGAGGACGTTATGTATTTTGCTGTCTTAGGGAAGTTGAAGTTTATAAGCAATAGGGCCAATTCGGCAAATAACAGGAAATGACCCATAAAAACTGGGGGACAACTTGTTGCGTCCAGAAACACCAAGAGACAGTTGTTTGTGGAAGTGAAAATGGACCCGCACAAGCTGTCCAACAGTAAATTCCACGTCCCTATGTGACTTGTCATATATTTCCTTCATCCTTTTTTGTGCGGTTAAAAGATTGGTGCGAACATCCTGAAGTATTTGGTCACGCATGGCCAAGGCCTCATCCACGGCCTCAACTGGGGTGGAATCGAAACTGTAAGAGAGAAGGCAAGGTGGGTCTTGCCTATAAACAACCTTGAATGGAGTAGTGTAGGGCCTTATGATATGAGGTGTTATAAGTATATGCAGCCCATGGAAGCCAAGACACACATTTGTGAGGTGCCTCGACAACAAAGCAATGCAAGTACATTTCGATTGTTGGGTTTACCACCTTGGTCTGGCCGTTAGTTTGGGGTTGGTAGGCGGTGGAAAATTGCAATCTTGTGCCATGCAAACAAAAAAGCTCCTTCCAAAAGAGGTTGGTGAACACAACGTCATGATCACAAGTAACAGTTTCAGGTACTCCATGCAAGCGAACAATATGTTCAAAGAAAACTTGTGCAACTCGGGTGGCAGTGTAGGGATGAACCAACGACATGAAATGGGCATATTTGGAAAAACAATCCACTACAACCAAAAGGACTAACTTACCCCATGATTTTGGCAGCCGATCAATGAAATCCATGGATATATCCGCCCATACTTGGTGAGGTAATTGAAGCGGTGGAAGGAGTCCCGCCAGGCTAAGATTATCGTTCTTGTTTCGTTGACAAACTTGGCACGCTGCAACATAGACGGCAACTGCAGCTTTTAATCCTTGCCAATAAAAATCACTGCAGACACGATGCAAGGTTTTTTGTATGCCTTCATGCACACCATCATAGTAGGTGGATAGGATAGAAGACAGGAGTGCCGATGTTGGGGAGGAGAAAAATGCGCCCTTTGTGCAGAAGCAACCCATCCTATAATTTCCACTCATCTCCTAATTCCCCTTGTTCCACTGGTGCATGAGTTTCTGCAATTTCGTGTTGCCATTGAGTTCGGCACAAATGTCATCGAGCAATAGTGGTCGGGGTTGACTGATGGAAGCAAGGGAGATAGGGGTCGTATCTCGGCGAGACAAGGCATCAACATCTTTGTTTAAAGAACCAGCTCGATATTCAATTGTAAAATCAAAGCCCATCAACTTACTTAGCCAATGTTGTTGGGGAGGAGTGATGAGATGCTGCTCCAACAAATATTTAAGGTTGAAATGATCGGTGCGAATGACAAAAGCATGACCCCATAAATACGGCCTCCAATGTTGCATAGCTTTGGCCAGTCCAATGAGTTCTTGTTCATAAGTGACCAACTTGAGATGGCGTGCAGCCAATTGACAGCTAAAAAAAGCAATGGGGTGTCCGTGCTGCTGCAAGACAACTCCAATTCTGCCACCTGAAGTAATCACACTCTACTGTGAAGGGAACTGAAAAATCAGGAAGTTGGAGTACCAGTAACGTAGAGAGGGCCTGTTTTAGCTGTTTGAAGGCGGAAAGAGTTTTGTCATCTCATTGAAAGGAATTTTTCCACAACATGCTTGTCAAAGGGTTGGCCAAGGTCCCATAATCCCGTATGAACTTTCGGTAATAACCGGCGAGCCCAAGGAAGCCATGGAGAGCTATAATTGTGTGCGGTTATAGCCAATCTAAAATGGCTTGGATTTTGTTGTTATCAATCGAAACACCGAAGGCTGAGATTACATATCCAAGATATGCCACCTGGCGCTCCCCAAAGGAACATTTGGAACGCTTCAAGAACAGTTTGTGGGGGGCGAAGCAATCGAAAAACTTGTTTGACATGCTCCATATGAGTCTCCCAAGTAGGACTGTAGATTAAGATGTCATCAAAAAATACAAGGACAAATTGACGAAGGACTGCCTAAAATACCTTGTTCATCAGGGCTTGAAATGTTGAAGGAGCATTTGTGAGGCCAAATGGCATCACTAAGAACTCAAAATCATCGTGGTGTATGCAAAAGGCAGTCTTCTCCACATCAGCAGAAAACATTCGGATCTGGTGGTATCCTGATTTGAGGTCAAGTTTAGTGAAATACTGAGCACCATGTTATCTTATCTAGCAACTCATCAACCACCAGAATAGGGAACTTATTCTTGACTATTTTGGCATTAAGTTTTCGATAGTCCACACAAAAACGCCAAGTGCCATCCTGTTTAGATACCAGCAACACAGGAGAAAAAAAGGTGATCGACTAGGGCGTATTATACCTTGCTACAACATTTGTGTACACTGGCTCAATCTCATCCTTCTGCAGTTGTGGGTGCCGATATGGTCGAACCACCACAGGTGCTGTGCCAGGAAGTAAGCAAATGCGATGATCACAATGCCTGAAAGGAGGTAATCCCGTGGGATCCTGGAACAAATCCTCGTACTCTTTCAACAGGGATTCCAACTGGGACTGTGCAGGTTGTGAACTTCCTAAAGAATTGACAACAATTCCTGAAGTAACTTTCCTGCCATGCAATGTTACTTGCTGCCCGAATAATGTAAATGCCATAGTAAGAATTGAAAAATCCCAAATAATAGGCCCCAATGTTTGTAACCATTTCCCTTCCAAGACCATGTCAAAACCATCAAGAGGAATCATATAAAAGTTAGCTAAGAATTGATGGTCAGCAATAGAGAATTGTACCTGACTATATACCCCCAAACTATGCACCTTGTCACCATTAGCCACGGACACACTAGTATTCGGTAGTGGTGTGACATGCAGCCCTAAACTTGTTGTGGCTACTCGACTAATGAAATTATGGGTGCTTTCGGCATCTACCAATCCAAGGAGGAATTGTCTGTCCACCTCAACGGCTAACTGCATTGTTTTGGCATGTTGTTGTCCCGTGATGGCATGTAAGGAGATGGTGGGTTCTGTTTCTTTATCTTCCTCCACATCAACCAGGGACAAATTCTCCACCTCTAGCCAAAAGAGTTTCTTGCATTGGTGGTTGTTGGAATAAAGTTCATCGCAGTTAAAACATAATCCCATTTCAGCACAGCTTAGACGCTTGACAGAGGAAGGCTGAGAATTGGGTTGACTAGATGCTGGTCGGAACCACCTTGCCATGGCATCCTCCGATTGAAACTTGCCCTAGTCATCTGCTGCCTTCTTTCATATGCCCAACTCGTTCCCGTGGCCAAATCTGGGGGTTGTTGAGTTCCTCCTCCAACCCTGCCACGTACATCCCAACAAGTTGATTAGTAGGAACAAAAGTAGTTGTCTGTGTTAACCGTTCTTGAAACTCGGTTTCATACTCTGCTATCGAACCCGTTTGATGCAGGCTCATCAATGCCCCCATTAGGTTGCTGCCCTTCTTTGGCCCAAAATGGAGCAACATTCATTATGGAAGTCTGACTATTGAAGCTGGCCCTTTTCATGCTTAAGCTGTCAATACCACATCTGAGTCACCCCAAATAAATGGAAGGCGGCCAATCTCACCATATCTTCTTCACTGGTTCGCTGATTCTCAAAAAAACTGCTCACAACGCATTAACCATTCTAGTGGATCCTCTCGGCCATGGAAAGTAGGAAAATCTAGTTTCGTGTACCTAGGTACGGTGCCCATAGTCCCACCGTCGACATTTCTTTGATTCCCAGCAGTTGCAATGGTGCGCACATGGTGTTGTGAGGACTGATTGTTGCTGGAAGATGCATCTGTTTGTTGGGAACGTGAAAATCCTGCGGATAGCAGCTCCTTTACTTGTTGTGAGAGTGCTCTGATCTGTTCCATTGTGGCTGACTGTGTTGTCTCAATTGCTTGCAGCCGATTCTCTAACTCATGTCCCATCGTCATATGCTTTGATACCAAAATATGACGAAACTACTTGTTGTAAGATCGAGTGACCTGTCTGTCTGGGTTGAACACTTGAAAATCAAGTTCGGGAATCTGATTTTTTCCCATGCCCCGCTTCTTAGACTTTCCTATGTTGTTGGTAGACTCGTTGAAGGGAGCCTTAGACCTTGAATTCATTTGAGAGAGGGATTCAATATCGTGAATATGTGACAAAAAAGGCTTCCTTTTATTTCAACTTGGGTCCCCTTAAATAGGACTCAACATTACATGAAATAGAGTTCTATTCTAACAATGACACCTTATCAAGAACTACCAAAAAGAGATACAAGATAATTGCTATCCTAAGTTAAAAGATAATACTAGACAAATAATACTAGACAAATACTATCGTTAATCCGTAGATGAGATAAGATTATTATTCCTTGAATAAGTCTGACCTATGAAGGAGTCTGTAACACATGCACACCCATGCACCATATATATATATATATATATATGTACGGATTGTGTCTTGTAGATGAATATGTGACATGATTACTGTGTTAAAATTTGGAATTGCATGGTCATCTTTCTATCACTTCAAAAGTTGGCTCTATGAATCTATTATTATGTCATGATATCTTGGGATGATAGCTCTTACTCATTTATTGAGTACTGCTCGAGATGGATCTTTCTTCTTTACCACTGCTCGAAATAAAGAATATTAATTTTACACTTGTAAGGACATCAAAAGCCATAGGCTTGATGATAGGGGGAAAAAGATAAATGTTAGAAGCAGAGGAAGCAAGTAAAATTTATAGGTTCAATCCTTTTCACCTACTGCTCTCCGCAGTTAGACTGTTACAGGTTCTTGGCATCTTACAGAAAAATAATCACTCAAAAAATTGATGGCCTGCTTTGCAATGAGTTAAGGGTTTCATGTCCCTTTTCCTAATCTTGTCTGTGATTACATACTTTATTGCCCCCTGAACTTGAGTGTACTGTGCAGCTTTTTGGCTTTTGTAATTGTTCGTTCGATATAATTTTGGTCAGTGAGTTCTACCATTCTTAACCTTTGCAATGCTAGATGCTTCATTCTGTGAATAAGAGGATTAAATTGTGATGTTTTTCATTCAAATATGAGCTGCGTGTCTTCATAATCTATGCTATCTGCTTCAATCTGTGACACAAAGCTCTGAATTGTAACTTTTACCTCTGCATGCGCTGCATGTGTCTTCATAATTATTGCGATGCTACATGCTTAAATAAGAGCTCCAAAAGAGGACTGACTGTTCTAGTATAAGCTGCATATGTCTGGTTAACGTGAAACTGGAGCTTTCTTTTCTGCGCTAACACTGCTTCTATTCACAGTCCAGCCAAAATAGTTGACTGTCTATGTAATTTCCTTAGTCTATATCTTGACTGTTCAATTACTAGCTAATAGTTATTGTTTATTCAATTAGCTTGCTTGTGATTGTTTAGTCTTAATGACTCCCAAGATGCTACATCATCTTCACGTTTCAACAGATAAGTTTTGGAATTATAATCCAGATGTTTTTTGTGTAGAGGGGCCTTATCTTAGCCTGGTGTTAACACTGCAAAAGACCACATTGATTTCATGTTTTGGACCTTTCTTATAGGTATTTGCTCGAGGCACCAAGGAACTACATCGACAAAGGTGTCTGTAGAACCAGCAATTTCAGGGGAAGAAGGCTTGATATCAATCCACTTGTTCAATGCTTCAGTTACATGAAGGTACTTCTGGCTTCCTTGGGTGATTATTACATAATTTTCATTTTTCATCTTTGTACCAATACTTGAGAGAGGGATTGTATGCAGTCTTCTCTTTGCATTTTTATTAATTGGATGTTTCCGTTATTCGAACCTGTGATCTTGCAGTCACAAAGGAGTGACTAGTAGCTCGCCCCCAAATTCTACTTTTCTTTCCTGTTCATAAAATGTTCCATTTTCCATGTGATCACAGCTTGGCAGAGGATGGCATTCTCTTCTGATATGAAGTGAAGCTGCAAAATTTTCTCCTCTTGTTGGAGTGTTACTGACTCAGCATCCGACTGTTCTGTGTATGTTTTTAAGGAGACCCCTTACTTTGATGAGATACTTCAACAAACCCTTTTGTACAAAGTTATTAAATCATATGGTCCAACAATTTTACTATCTCTGTTTGATTAATTTGGTTGGCCACCGTTCTTCCCTGGGATTTCAATACTTTGGAGAGACTATATCAACTGTTTGTTCTCAACGTAAACCCCACTCATTGCTTTCTTTAACTTCTTTATTTGAGTTTCTGTAGGCGTTAATGGTTTGATAGTAACCCAACAGTGAAAACTAATGTTATCTACTGTTGAGTGTATTTTGGTGATAACTTAATTGGAACGTAACTTCCGTAGTGATGTTTGCTTAGAGAAGAAAGAGACCAATAGAGACAGAGAAATATCACAGAATCTCAGAAGATATTCAGAAAGAAGGAAACAACTGCATTCGGTTTTACATGTCGATATAGCCATTTAGTAATCGACTTAAATAAACGCGATAGTCTAGTAATTCAGTGTGGGATGACTTCCGTTGCTTCCCGCATCTGTATCATCTTCTTCACTCGTCTCTGTAACAATTCTCTTTCCCCTTAAAATTCCTGTCGAGCAAATTAATCTCCGGAAATCGTTTTGGAAGATCAAAGAGATACTCCATGTTGTGTTTAGCGTTCTCCCCATCTGACCACCGGATTAATAGTTGAGTAACAACGTGATTATTTCTTTTCGTCATTTGTCTCCCAAGTACTGCCATTGACAAACGTTCAACAGGTGTAAGAAATTTTGGTAGTGAGAGCGAAGTTCTTCCTTGCTCCATGTATGCCCTTTTCAACTGTGACACATAAAATATAGGTTATATCAAAGACTCTGGAGTGAGCTCTAGCTTAGACACCACCTTCCCAATACATTGTAGAACTTTGAATGGTCCATAATAGAGTGGAGACAACTTCTGGTTGCTTCTTCTTTGAAGGGAATGCTGTTTGTATGGTTGTAATTTCAACAACAAAATTTCATCAATCTTGAATTAACGTTTTGATCGTCTTGTATCGGCATATTGTTTCATCCAATTCTGCACCGTCTGTAAAGGAAATTTCGTTACGTTCAGCATTGCCTCTCTGTTCTTTAAAACTTGATCCACTTCGATGACTCTTGAATCCCCCACAATATAAGGTGTATAAATTAGTGATGGATAGCCATACATAATTTCAAATGATGCAAAGTTAATAGAAGAACGATATGTCGTGTTGTACCAGGATACCCATTCGCTCCATTGTTGAGGTGCTTCACTGGAAAAGCACCGTAAGTAGATTTCTATAATTTTATTCACCGCTTCCGTCTGGCCTTCTGTCTACAGGTGGTAGGCGATCAAATACTTCAATTGAACTCCTTACAACTGAAGTAGCTCTTGCCAAAATCAACTCAAGAAAATGGGATCTCTGTCGTTGATGATCGAATGAGGCATGTCATGTAACTGATCAACAATCTCTAAAATAACTGACTTCTCCCTCGATATAGGTAGTCCTTCGATGAAGTCGACACTGACCTCCTGCCAACTTCCTTCTAATATTTTAATTGGTTGCAATAATCCTGAATAGGCAGAATTATCATGTTTCTGGTAATGATAAAATAGGTGCTTCAGGAGCCATAGACTCAATAGCGATTATCCAGTTATAGGAATGAGATTCTTTATGTCATTTCCACAGTTCCTATCATGTGTTAGAGGATCGCATCCACAAATTTGTGAATGGCACAAAGGATCTCATCCTCCGGTTATTAAAATAAGACCATGTCCATGCCCAAAGTCAATTTGTCTTGACTTTGAGTGGGAAGTTGCTAGGACCATGTTAATGCTTTTTACGTAAGAGGGTGACTATGGGGTGCCTTAAATTAAGACATTATGGCCTGCTCCGAGGTCACAGACACAAAAAGCTCCAGTACTGTCCTTGCCTCAAGCATTCACATGCGTGATCTCAGGGCACCTTTTTCCAAAAGCGTGGTCGGTCTTCGAGTGATTTGACTTGGTCTTCAACTCCAACAAAGTTGACATTGTTCACGTCCTCTCTCTTTTCTTATTATCATATCCTTGCAATTGGAGTCAATCTAGGATATCTCTTTCTCCATATTTATGATCTTCTTCAACCGAAAATTTATTATCTTCCTAAGTTTTTAGATTTAGCGATTTGGATTTTGGTGGTTTAAAATATTGCTACGTTTCATATATTTCGACTCCAAAAATTCATCTCGAGGTTTCGAAAAATCATCTAAAACAATAGGTACCCTCTTCGGTCCGAACCAAGATCTTCTGTCCAGTATTATCCTGTCTTATTCTGTCTTATAAAATCTCATTCATTTATTTTGTGAGATTCGCGCAAGACTTACATAGGACCCACATAAATAAATAGCTGAGATTCATTGGACACAATAAAACATCATAATATTGGACTCCTCCAGTCCAATCATGGAAAACCCTATACACTGTTTAAGAAGTTAAAAACACTATTTCCAGTAAATAGGAGGGACTGCCCAAAACAGCCCATATCCTCGTTCTTTTTGGTTGGTGGTTTATTGTGAATCTTCTTCATTTCACAATGGACTTGTCATGTTATATGTAGAACGCGAATTAATTTGACCTCGGCCAAAGCATTATAGATTGTGGAAGCATCCCAGTTGCATGCCTCTAACGCAAGTAGCTCCACTGGCTTCCTTCCCCACGTCTCCTCTTCACAAAAACGGATATGCATCATTAATGTTAACTCATCATATGCTGCAAGCTGTACTTTCCACGGCATGGAAGGCAAGTCAACAATCATACTCTCGAATCCGACGCTTTTTTAGGTTATTAACTTGAAGTTTATCCGAGCATTGGTTAATACTCCCTCTGTTTTATAATAAGAGTCGTTTTAGATACATTTTAATTATTCAAAATAAGTGTCATTCTTGACTTTGTATGCATATTT
>JANIHY010000178.1:75121-88293 GCA_027479065.1 Erythroxylum brevipes
ATAATAATCACAATTAATATGAAATAACAATAATTTTTAAATATTTTACATATAAATAATAACTAAAATTAATATAAAAAGACAATCATTATAGTACAAATATAAAATTAAGAATAATATAAAGTATTTAAAATATTACAATAATACAATTTCATCATTTTAACAATTAAATTACATCAAAAGATTCAAAACATCCAATAAAAAGAACAATAAATATCCTTAAATAATTTACAAAAAACGTTTATAACAAAAAAAACAATCAAGTAGAAGTTAAACTTGAAAGAAAAATGTTTGTAGTTACATTACATATATAGAATTTAACAAAAATATCAAATACAAGTAAAATTAAAAGAAGAGGAAAAACAAAAACTTGGAACGAAATTCAATCGTCAACAGGAGGATACCCGCTATAACTGCAATAACCTCAGTGATCATTTGGTACAAAATTCTCATCATTGAGAGGAACTTCATTATCATTATCATTCAAATTTAATGCACCAAATGACATGTCAATGCTTTCCCATCCAAGATTATCTTCCAAATCATTCACATCAATCAAATTTGGTTCTTCAAAAACCCAATTCGCCAAAAGAATAATATTATCAATGAAAATTGGATCAGTTGAACTACTTGTGCTATTAAGACCCCTAGTAAACAATTAAATTTAATTATTAGAAAATTATATGAAATTATATCGAAATTAATAATGATAATAATAAAAATAACATACCTTTCTCGAAGCTTTAAATTGTAACAAATAAAAACCAAGTCATTCAACCTCTTATGCTCCAATATATTCATTTTCTTTAAGTGGATAAATTCAAATGTGTTCCTGTTTTGTTTACAACCGGATGCACTCACACACTGACTTAAAATCCGAATTGCAAACCTTTTTAATTTTGGAATACCATTTTCGAATTGATCCCACTAAGAAACTGTAAGTTATAAGATAACAAAAGTAGTATTATAAACAAAATAAAGTGATAATTAATTTTCAACAAATAAGAAAAAGGACATAACCAATACCTGGAGAAAGTTTTCCTCTTTGTCGAATAGCAATCGGCATTTCAAAATCTCTATAAGACAATTTGTAAAGCTCCATTTGTGAGCTTAAAAGATCTTGCATCGCATCAATGCTAACAATTCTTATAATAGTTAAAAGCATTCCTTTATTAACTTCAACTTACTTAGTAAGATCCAATCTAAAATAGACACTAGGATTCAAAAATGCCCTAACTGTAAATAATGGAGAAGAAAGTTGTCTTTCTCTTCTCTCATTAATGATTGAAAGATATGGTGTGTATAAAGAAGGCCTGTGTTTTAAATTAGCCTTGATTGCTTCAATCGCTCTCTCCACTACATCAAAAATATAACTCATTATTGGCTTTTTTTCACTATTAGCCAAGCGAAGCACACTCACTAAAGGCTCACAAACTCATATAACAAATTGACATTGAGACCAAAATTCTTTATCTTCCAGTACAATATTACAAGCCTCTATTTTAGCATTAGACCTAGCATGTTGAGATGCAACCCAATTATCACTTGTAAACATTTATCTTAACTCTTTCCTCATCGAAACAAAAGACTAAAGTGATAAGAAATTTGTGGCAAATCTTGTCACAATAGGATGGCACAAATTCCTACCATTAGTAAATTCCTTTCTCATCAAATTCAATACCCATGCAAGATTATAAATGAACTTTCATCTTTTTAGCTTTCTAAATAGTCTCATCAATAATAGGAAGATACCTAGGATCTCTTATATTCTCCAGCATTAGGTCAATGCAATGTACAATACAATGAATCCAAAAAAATGAATTATACGTATCCTGCAACCTTTTTCCTGACACTTTATAAGGGAAATCATTGTCAGTAATAAATTAAACAACATTTTCCGGTCATACTTCATTTACAACTTCATCAAATATCACAAATAAAGTCTCAGTATTTCTAATAAGGCCAAATACATCAATAAATTTCAAAAACATTAAATCATTTGAAAAATAAACAAAAAATGTATAATAGACTCTTGTCTCCTATTTGTCCAACTATCACATATGATTGAACATCCATAAGTAATCCAATTCACTCTTCTTTCAACTAAATAACTTCTAATATCTGAAATAGCACAACTCAAAAGTTTACCTCTTAAGTCATCGATCGAAGGATTTTTGTATCCTAGACCATAAGAGGCTATTGCATCCATCATAGGTTGATAATAATAAGAATGAGAAGCATTGAATGACGAACCTATATCGTACTACCATATAGCTACTGTCATTTTGACATTGTGAGCCACATCTCTTGATTGCATTGCACTACGAATTAAAAGTTGGGTTCCAAGAGTTGTTCGTGGTGCAAAGAAACTAGTCACCTGCCTTTTTCTCTTCCTCACATCAGATTCAGGTACTTCTTCTTGAGTTTGAGATGGAACACTATCAGTACCACAACCACCATTACCACTATCACTTCCAACTTCAACATTTCCAAAATTACTACGGAAACTAGAAAATGAACTTCCACTACTAATTTTAAAATGTAATCTTTCCCTTATATCTCTCTCGTATTGATATTCATCAAACAATATTTTAATTTGCTAGTTCACATCATGATTTACTTTTTTACAGGATTCAACATCTCCTTTAACCCCAGCTAAATGTTTTTTTAATTGAGTGATTCCTCCACCTTTCAAATGCTTATTACAAAACAAGCAAATAGTATAGTTCTTCATACCAGGAACCAATGCAGCATGAGCCCAAGCTGGATCATTGTATCTTCCTGAAGTGGGTTGATCAGGAGTACTTAAACTTTCTTCCATTTATCTGTACACATAAAAATAAATAACCCATGATTTCAGTACACAATATGCATATCCATCTTATATAATGTAACTCATTTTGTATGATTATATTACACACAATTCAATTTAATAGAACACAATTCACTATAAGTCAAAAACTAACAATTCAAAATATTCAACATATATATTATCACAAAACATACATCAATAATTTTCATTTTCAACGATTTCTATTTCCAACAATCACAAAACATTCATAATTCTATTTCTATTTTCAACAATTTTTAATTTTAACAATCGCAAAACGTTCATAATTTCATTTCCATCTATAACAATTTCCAATTCCAACAATCACAAAACATTCATAATTTTATTTCCATTTCTAACAATTTCCAACAATTTCTATTTCCAATAATCACAAAACATTCATAATTTCATTTCCATTTCTAACAATTTCCAATTCCAATAATTACAAAACATTCATAATTTCATTTCCATTTATAACAATTTCTAACAATTTCCAATTCTAACAATCACAAAATATTTATAATTTCATTTCCCTATCAAACAATTTACAATTACAATAATCACAAAACGTTCAAAATTTTATTTTCGTTTATAACAATTTCCAATTTCAACAATCACAAAACATTCATAATTTCATTTCCATTTCTAACAATTTACAATTACAATAATCACAAAACATTCAAAATTTCATTTCCGTTTATAACAATTTTCAATTCCAACAATTACAAAACATTCATAATTCTATTTCTATTTTCATTTTCAACAATTTCCAACAATTTCTATTTCCAACAATCATATAACATTTATAATTTCATTTCCATTTCCAACAATTTCCAGTTCCATTTTCAATAATCATAATACATTCATAAACCAATTTTCATTTCTAATAACTTTCAACAATTTTCATTTCCAACAATCACAAAACATTCATAATTCTATTTCCATTTCCAACAATTATCAACAATTTCCAATTCTATTTCCAACAATATCAACAATTTCTAATTTTATTTCCAACAATTATCCACAATTTCCAATTTTGTTTATAACAATTATCATTAATTTCCAATTCCATTTCCTACAATTTTCAACAAATTTCATTTTCATTTCTAACAATTTTCATTTCTAACGATTGCAAAATATTCATAATTCCAATTCAATTTCAAACAATTTCCAATTCCATTTCTAACAATTTTCAACAATTTTCAATTCTATTTCTAACAATTTTCAACAATTTCAATTTCTAACAATCACAAAACATTCATAATTTCATTTCCATTTCCAACAATTTCCAATTCCATTTCTAATAATCACAATTATAAACCAATTTTCAATAATTTACATTTCCAACTTCTACAAATCATACATAAATAATTTTCATTTTCAACAATTTCAATTCAAAGTTTCAAAAATGAGGATCAAGTTGAAGGGTATGATATGATTTACGTAATTTCTAAATAATGAATGACATATCTTATACAATTGTTCATACATATATATTCATAACATGATGATCAAGTTGAAAGATATATTCATAACATGAGGATCAAGTTGAAAGATACAACTTCATTGGAAATGCTTTTTTTTTTCTTATTTAAAGCTTTGAATCTTCTTTTCATTTCTAACAAACTATAATATTATATACATCATTCTATACTTCATTCTTAAATATATAAGTTAGTTTACAATTTTTAATTTTTATTAATAAGTCTAAGTATAAATGATTAGAACCTACAATAACGACATATTCACAATTTGAAAACAAAAAAGTTCTTTTTTGATATATTTATTACATCACTATTTTCACACATTATCTATTACAAATATCTATGATACCCTACCCACATATATATATTACCAAATAATTCAAGTTCAACAAATTTTATACTAAATTAATTATTTACCCAAAACTAATACCCAAATAGGCAAATGCTATCATTAATTACAACTGAATTATTATTAATTTCTAATTGTATAATTTTATACTCAACTAATTATTTACCTTAAGTCAATACCCAAATATTAAAAATAAAATACAATTTTTGATTTACAACTTACAACATACAACATTAATTGTCAAATAATGATTTAAGTTTTTACAATTTTACAAATTTAATAACTTTTATATTATCGATTTATGTATGTTTTAAATTTAAGTTGTTTCCAATCCAACTTCAATTTTCTAAGTTTCATATTCAATATTCAATAAGGCAGGCCGTGCATTTTGTAATTTTCATTTGTCCAAAAATAAACCATAAATTTCTGATTCTTTATAACCAAACAGAACAACCAATCTTTATTCTTTATAACCAAAGATAACAACCAAACCATAAACAACCAAACAGAACAACTCATTCATTAGTCATCACCGTGACTGACATACAACAATTTTCACTATTAAGATCACAAATGACAAAACACAAAACAATACCATGAGCATCTAAGCATTCAACAATTCAATTCCAATATCCAACAATTCAATTCCAATATCCAACCAATTCAGATACACCCAACCAATTCAAATACATGCAAATTGCACATCACAAAACTAATTTCCAACACCCAACCAATACCATAATCCATGATCCAACATTCACAAATCTAATAAACAATTCCGATCCAACACAATAAAAATTGCAATTAAGCAGGAAAAATTTGAAATCAGAAAAAACAATCACAAAACCAAATCACTTGCTTCAGGTCTTCGGGTTGCCTCTTCGGGTCTTCGGATTGGGTGACGGGTCAGAGGCCTCTAGTGGCTTTTGTGTATATAAGCCCGAGCTGTGATCTTCATTGAGGTGTAGCAGTGACGTCTTTGGGTCCTCGTGGAGGAAGGTTGAGGACGATAGCATCTTCGGGGGAAGTCAAGGGAGAAGCCGAGGAGGATGAGGGAAGGAGGAGAGACAGAGACGGGGGCGGGGAGAAGACAAAGACAGTAGCGACGGTGAGAGGGGAGAGTAAGAGGTTGAGAAGTGAGAAGGGGAAAGGGGAAAGGGGGAGGAATTTTTAAGGTTAAATTGTTTATATTTGCAAATTGGTCCTCCATCTTTCCAAAGTTCATGGTACGGCCCAGTATGTCCTAGTATTGTCAGTACCGGCCAGTATGTCCTAGTATTGTCGGTACCAGCCAATATCGAACAAAAGAAAATCAGTATTGATGGAACGAATATCGTTCTATTTTTCGGCCAGTACGGAACGGTAACCGTATCCGTGCTTTGAGCCGGTTTCCTATATTTGTTTTAATTTTCTTTCCTTTAACTTTGTACCGTTTATAGGAGACTCTTTTGACCTAAGACTTAGCAATTAGCATACAAATCTCGCATTAATGTTTAGGTACTCTTTAGGGTTAAATTTTTTATATCTGCAAATTGGTCCTCCATCTTTCCAAAGTTCACTGTACCAGCTGGTATGTCCCGATATTATCAATACTGACCAGAATTTGGGGCTGGTATCGATGGAACAAATACCGTTCCATTTTTTGGCAGGTACATAACAGTGTCCATATCCATGCTTTGAACTAGTTTTCTATATTTGTTTTAATTTTCTTTCCTTTAACTTTGTACTGTTTATAGGAGGCTCTTTTGACCTAGGACTTAGCAGTTAGCATACAATTCTCGCATTAATGGATTGGGTACTACACAGAAATAGAGTAAACTCTTCGTCTCTTCACCTCTATCTAATAAGCAACAACTCTCTTTATAATCTTCAACGCGGGCTTTCATTAAATATCCGTGTTGTCTGTCTAAATCCAATGGACCCCAAGTAGGTGCTTTTCGGGGAACTTGCTAGAGCCGGATGTAAAGACATGAGAAATTGAGAATGGCATTCTATGTAATAATCTTCAACTGCAAGGTTGTTGTATAATGCTAATCATATATAAGCATCTCTGCCTTCCATTTTTCTCTACACAATAAGAAGACAACCTTCTGCTACAAACTATTGTACTGAGAATAAAAATGTTCTCGCGTACAGATTTCTTCAAAACCCTGTTTCTCTTCTTCTTTAGGATTCTCTTCAAACAATTTAAGCATGCAAAAGGTCCGCATAGAAGTTTTAGCAATGCGAATGTTGGTCAGAGTAAACATCAGAAGTACTCTTCCCTTGCCAACAGGTCAGACCTGTCAAACAAAACCTTGGTTTTCAATGTGGAAGGAGCTTTGCTGCGATCCTCCTCTATGTTCCCTTACTTCATGCTTGTGGCCTTTGAAGCCGGAAGCGTCTTAAGGGCTCTAGTTCTCTTTCTTCTGTACCCTGTTATTTGTTTAGTTGGTGTAGAGATGGGTTTAAAGATTATGGTTTTCGTATGCTTTTTTGGGATAAGAAAGGACAACTTTAGAGTTGGAAGAGCAGTTCTGCCAAAATTTTTCTTGGAGGATGTTGGGTTGGAGGCATTTGAGGTGATCAAAAGAGGTGGGAAGAAGGTGGCAGTCAGTGACTTTCCTCAACCAATGATTGAGAGTTTCTTACGAGAGTATCTCGAGATTGACTTTGTTGTTGGGAGAGGGTTAAGATCATTTCATGGTTATTTCGTGGGGTTTATGAATCAGGGAAAGGAGGAGATGGTTACTTTGGAGGAACTACTTGCTGACCAAAAGTTACTTAGCCGTGATGTCATTGGCATAACAACCTTCGACAGATCCGATGAACATCAGTTGTTCTCTTATTGCAAGGTGAGTTATTTATGATCTTTTGTCAACGTCTTGATACCCGAGCAAACTTGGAAGTCTGAAACTGACATGATCCTATTCATTTTCTTCCCATATAAGAAACGACATATTAATCAATAAATTTTGGTTTGTGGAAAGTCAATTTATTTGTTTGTTTAATCAACTTTGAATAATTAGAAACTCCAAAGTACAATTAATTTTCAATCATAATTAGTCTAGATGTAGTATCTTTTATCAGTAGCTCCGAAACCACCGGGGAGGAGTTATTGGTAACTCTGCGGATTCCAATTTTGCATTCAATTCCTTATTCCCATGAACATGATTGCCCCCTCTTTAAGTATAGTTTATCAGAGATCCAGAGTCTATAAACATCAAAGTTATGTGTCCATCTACTAGCTCTGATCAAATCTATTTAATGCGGGGTAGAAGAGTGGTCTTATATCAACTACCGAATCGACAGTATGCCCATGGTGAAGTCTTATCTCAGCAATCAAACCTTCTGATTCTCAATAAAAAATTTTCAAGAAGTAAATTGAAATAACAATCATGTCTGACTTAATATCTACATTGCTAAAGTTCCTTCCATTGTGGCAACAGGAGATGTACTTGGTCAGAAGATCAGACAAGAGAAGCTGGCAATGTCTACCCAGAGACAAATACCCACAACCACTTATTTTTCATGATGGCAGGCTCGCAGTAAGACCAGCCCCGCTCCCCCTTCTGGCTTTGTTCATGTGGTTACCTTTTGGTTTTGCCCTTTTCCTAATCAGAGGCTTTGTTGCTTTGACTCTTCCCTACGATATTTCTGTTCCTCTGCTGGCGTTCTTCGGCCTCCGAGTCGGTATGTCACAGCCTAAAACTAAAAGCTCAAAGGCTCTTTCAGGACAAGATGGTCGTGAAAAACCAAAAAAGGGTTTACTCTATGTTTGTAATCATAGGACTTTACTGGACCCTCTTTACCTGTCTTTCACATTAAAGAAAAATTTCACTGCCGTCACGTACAGCCTCAGCAAAGTGTCAGAGATGCTTTCACCAATCAAGACGGTCAGATTGACTAGGAATCGTGATCAAGATGGAAAAATGATGGAACAGTTATTAAGTCAAGGTGATCTTGTGGTTTGCCCAGAGGGGACAACCTGCAGAGAACCATACCTATTGAGATTTAGCCCTCTGTTCTCAGAGATGAGCGATGTTATAATTCCTGTTGCTCTAGAAGCTCATGTAAGTATGTTCTATGGGACAACTGCCGGTGGGCTCAAGTGCTTAGACCCACTTTTCTTCCTCATGAACCCTACGCCAACTTACACAATCAAAGTGCTGGAAGGTGTATCAGGACTGACCAAAAACCCTGATGTCGATCAAAAATCAAGGTTTGACATTGCCAATCATGTACAAAGTGAGATCAGTAAGGCACTAGGATTTGAGTGCACCAAGCTGACGAGAAGAGACAAGTACTTGATTTTGGCCGGTAATGAAGGCATAACTGGTTCAACTAACAAATCCTCAACAGTTGAATATGCAACGGCAAATTAAGAGTTCGAGAAATTGAACCTTTGATGGACGACATGTTCGAATCTATAGCTTCTATTCAATGCCTTCATTCTTTCCAAACGATTAGGATACTAGCTATTGAAAAAGAAAATTTCTTAGTCTTATTTCTATGTTTTTTTATTGATAAGTTGTAACAGAGGTTATATTACAATAGTTAGTTTCCTAAAGAAAGTTGATACTGCTCCACAATGATTGAGCTGTATATATGTATTGTATTAGGACTTAACACATCGTATAATTATGTCTTTATAACATCAAAAAGCAAAAAACTGTTTACATGTATTTATTTTATGATCAATTAGCTTATACCACATATCAGCATATGAATGTGCCGAGTTTAATTATGTAATAGAGATGATTTAT
Source organism: Erythroxylum brevipes (assembly GCA_027479065.1). Lineage (NCBI taxonomy): Eukaryota > Viridiplantae > Streptophyta > Magnoliopsida > Malpighiales > Erythroxylaceae > Erythroxylum > Erythroxylum brevipes. Next base: position 84,530 of record JANIHY010000178.1, read on the forward strand.
TACTTTAAAAATGGAGGGTCGAAGTAAAATAATTTCATCTCGTCCTTAAATATGTCAATCCCTTACTTGCATCAATACGCACTTTGTAATTCTTATTACATCTTTAGCCCTGTATTTGATTGTTGTCCCTGTTAGTGGAGATAGTAGATGAAACAGAAAAATCCCGTCTTCTTAACACGTTTGATGCATGAGTGCCACAATATCATCGATTACACCACCATTTTTACTTGGGGAAAGTAGCATCTTCATTTAATTCATGGTGTTAATCTAAACATAACAGAGAGTTGCAAGTGGACCATGAGATAATAAAATAGAAACTCAATCTTGCTTTCCGGGATTTACATATGTTGCTTTTTTTTATATATATAATCTTTTTCATGTCCCTTCCGGTCAGGTCTTTCACTATCTCGTCTCTTTTCTTATGTACTACTTCTCCATATATATCACATCATTCTTCTCTAGGTAGGAGAATGATTCGATTCTTTACTACGTACTTAATGTTATCGAGAAAAATAAGTGATGAACAATTCAAGGTTTGACGCTGATTGAGGATCGGGAAATTAAAGTTAGGAGAACGACGTATGATCTTGATATTTGTAGTTATTTGTCCTGGATCTTACGTTTTTCTAGGAACTTCAAGTATTTTTAAAATGACATTACGAGGCCTAATTAATAAACTCTTGTATTAAATTCCACTCAAACGCTAAGGCTGTAAGTGGTTGTAGTGAGACATGCGCCTTGGCATTATGTCAAGGTCAAGACCAATACCATTTGACGGCTTCATGTTATATACCTAGATCATGAACGAGAATATATAATTACTCAAGCATTCACGAACTTTTTGGCTTTTACCCAACTCATTTGTACGTGGATCTATCAAAAATAATTTTTTTATTATATAAGAATAAGGTTGCATACTATCAAATCTTCTCAGATTCTGCTTTATTGCAAGATTTTAAATTGAATGATGATGATGATAATAATGATGTATTAAATCCGAAAACAAGGACAAGTGAGCTAGTAGTAGGATGGCTTGTTGTTCTTGTTAAGTAATTGACTTTTAGTTAATGTGGAAACAGGTCACCAAGTATTTATGAATAAACACAAATTTCTTCGTTGCTTTGATTATCTAACGCCGCAACACCGTCCATTTTGAGAACAAGTATGAAAGAGTGGAACTTTCAACCAAAAAAAAAAAAAAACAAGTGTGAAAGAGTGGAAGAAGGTTGACACGTTCTACGTTTTAACGTTTGCTTTAATTGTTTTGTTCCAAAAGTCCAGCTTTAAAGGGAGCCTTAAACAAGTCTCAAGTTTTACATACGACTTCAGAGATTGGTAAATAAATAAATAAACAAAACACAACTACTAAATGCACCGTGCTCATTTGGTGACTTCCAGGTTGCGCGCTGTCCAATCAGAACGAGATGCTTTTACTTCCGCCCTTTGTTGACCGACTAAAATGAACACATCCACTTTTGTCACTTGGTACGTATGCGTTGATTGCAATGGTCAGGATATCGTACGGTTCTGGTACCGATTTGTGGTCAGGATATCGTACCGTTCCGGCCGAAAATTGGTACCGGAACAGTGTCAATGATTCCGGGTTTGAATTCTGGCCGGTACTCAGGATATCGTACCGTTCCGACCGAAAATCGGTACCGGAACGGTGTCAATGATTCCGGGTTTGAATTCTGGCCGGTACCGGCCGATTTCGGTCGGTATCGGCCGGTATTGCAATACCGGTACCTTTCGGGACCGATCCGTAAAACTAAAATGTTTGAAGGACTAAATTGAAAAAAAAAATTTTAACCTAATTTTATCTACCCCACCCCAGCCCCCGACGTTTCCAGATCTAGATTTGGTTTCTCTTATTCTCCTTCCTCTCCTCACATCGCCGCTGCTGTCCTCCGGTCCCTCCTCGGATCCCGTCTCGCCACCATGTCGTCGCCGTCGCCTCCCCTCAGGTTAGCCAGCTCCTCCTTGTCGGCGCTTCTGGATTCTTCTTTGGTTTCCTCTCTCCCACGCCGCACGCCTCCTCTCTTCTCCAGTGTCTCTCTCGGTGTCTCACCTCGCCCTCACCGTCTCCTCCTCACCGTCTCCTCCTCGCTGTCGCCGTCTCCTCCTCGCCTCCTCCCCGTCGTCGTCAACCTCATCGAAGACCCGATTATTTTGGCTTTTGGGTGTATGTTTCTTTATTTTGTTTTTCATGTTTCATGGAAATGGAATTTTGAAGTTGATTGTGCCTGTGATTGTGTTGTTGACTTGTTATTGGATGATGGAAAATCGTAGAGGTTGTTTTGGCTGGAATGAGGAAAAAAATTTGAATTTGTCCGAATGTTTGAATGTTGAACAGTTGAAGGCTTGAAGGAGTTGAAGCTGATTTCGGTTGTTGAAGGGAAGGTTTGATTGAAGTTGAAGTTGAACCGATGATATTGAAATTGAAAATAAATTTTGTGACTTTTGTGATTTTGACTTGTGGAAGTTGAACTTGAACCGATTGTGTTAAATTGAAATTGATTGGTGATTGATCATTATTGGTCTGATTACAAATTAAGTTTGGAATGGTGAATTGGTGATTGTGATTTAGTATTTTAGTAGATTTATGAAATTAAAATTGAATTGTTGAATTATTGTGAATGAGATTGAATTTGACTATTTGAGTTTGTGCAATTGAAATTGAGTTTGATAATTAAAATCAAAACAACATTTAAATCAAATTGTAAAATTGACAATCAATTGATCAAATGTGAAATTAATAATTAAATGTAAAATTGTTAAATTGATAATTAAAATTGACAATCATTAATTGACACATTTTTAAGGTATGGTTGATATAAACAGTAAACTGGTAATGTATACAGTACAGTTGTATAATATATCAATATGGACTATTTTGTAATTTTTAAAAAGTTTAGGGACTATTTTATAAATTTAAAAAATATCTCGAAACGGTACCCGGTACCGACCGATACCGGTACAGTTCCGTTCCAGAGTCCAATCCGGTACCGAACCCGGTACAGTATTCATAACATTGGCACTACCTCCCCTACATAGCGTGCACTGTCACTCACCTTTGGCTCCTAGGTGGCGATTTTAATGCCAAATTGGATAGCTGTGATAAACGTGGTAACTCTCGGCTTCAACCTATCGTCAACCCTCAATTTCGCGATTGTGTGCATCTCTGCAATCTTCAGGAAGTCGTTTTTGTAGGGCCTCGCTACACGTGGCGTCGCGAGTAGGTTTGGACTCGGTTAGACTGCACGTTTTGTTCTCTTTCTTGGCACGATGAGTTCTCCTGTACCAGTGTTGGGCCCGGGCTCCGGATCCCCGAATCCCGAGGTGACCCCTCGGGTTGCGCTCGCGTCGAGCACCTAAACCGCGGACCCGATCCTAACATTTAGGCACAATCGATCATTCGATACACACACGCATTTCCATAACATACACAACTATAAATGAAAGACCCCATAACCGTGGGGATTTCATACGATTGCAATTCAAGAAAATTCAACAAATATTCTCAAATATAACAAAATACAAAAATGGAATCTAAATCCAAAATACATGAAATATGCTCCATGATAATATGCTCAGAGGGCCAACAAAAATACGAACTTAATACAAAGCTCCTAGTTTGACTGAAGTTTTCGATGCCGCGCAAAGTCAACGGTCGTCCTGGTCTGCACTTGAGGAGGGAAAGGAATGGGTTGAGCTACACAGCTCAGTGGCTAATATAATTATAGCCATTGGCAACTAGCACAAAT
>JANIHY010000178.1:127740-142429 GCA_027479065.1 Erythroxylum brevipes
TATCATATAATAAATAATAGTTACATCAAATTATCAAATAATAAATAATAAATGTTCACCACTCTGTACCTATTACAATTTACAATAATGTTCATGCTGAAGAACCAGCTGGAAGTGAAACTTGAAACAAAAAAGTTTACAATTATATTACATATATAAAATTTAGCATCTACATCAAATATAAGTTGAACTAAAAGTAAAGGAGAAATAAAAACTTAGAACATTAAATCAAATAGCTACTCAAATCGCACTGATCTCAATTCTCATTTAATACAATATCATCTTCGAGGAGCCTCATTATCATCATCATTCAAATTCATTGTATCAAATGACATGTCAATACTTTCTCATCCAAGATTACCTTCAAGTCACTCTTATCTATCAAACTCAATTCTTTAAAAACTCAATCCACCAAAAAGATCAATATGATCAAGATAAATTGGATTTTAGAACTACCTGTTCTATTAAAAGTCATAGTAAACAATAAAATTAAATTATTAAGAAATTACAAGTAATTATATCTAACTTACTAATGATAATAACATATCTTTTCGGAAGTTTTAAATTATATCAAACAAAGACTAAGTCATTTAATTTTTTGTCTTTGAATGGATGATTTCAAATGTGATCTAATTCTTTTTATACCCCATTGCACTGAAACATTGACTTAAAATTTGAATTGAAAATCTTTGCAATTCTAGAACACTACTTTTGAATTGATCATACCAAGCAACCATAAATTTTTTAAAAAAGTAATATTATAAACAAAATAAAGTGATAATTAATTTTTTACAAGTAACAAAAGTGAACAAAATATACATATCTAGACTAAATTTGTCTCTTTAACGAATAGCAATTGGTATCACAAAATCACCAGAAGCATCCTTATAAATCTCCATTTATGAACTTAGAAGATCTTCCATGATCATAGACAACAATTGTCGTAATAGTTGATAACATTCCCCTTTTAACTTTAGCTTTCTTTATAAAACTTAGTCTAAAATAGACATTCAGATTTAAAAATGTCCAAGATGTAAACAACAAAGAGTAAAGTTGCCTTTCGCATCTCTTATTGATGACCGCAAGATAAGGTGTATGCAAAGAAGACTTATTTTTCATATTAGTCTTGATTGCTTCCTTCACCCTTTCCATGACATTAAGTAAAATATTGTTACCTTCTCATCACTTAACTAAATGAAGTACCCTCACTAAAGGCTCACAAACTCTGATGACAAATTATCATTGGGACCAAAATTTATTATCTTCAAGTATAATTCTAGAAACCTCCAATCCAATATTAAACCTAGTATGTTGAGATGTAACTCACATATCATTTGTAAACATTTACCTCAACTCTTTCTTTATCACAATAAAATATTGAAGTGACAAGAAATTTATTGCAAATCTTATAATAGCAGGACAACAAAAATTCTTACTATTAGTGAAATCCTTTCTTATTAAATTCAAGACTCATGCACAATTGTAGATGAACTTGGTCACCTTTTTTACTTTCTACATGGTCTCATCAATAATAGGAAAATACTTAACATCCTCTGTATTTTCCTACATCAAGTCAATGTAATGTGTAAGACAAGGAGTCCAATGAAAAGAATTATACATGCTTTGTAATCTTCTTCCAGTTGCTTTAAAAACAAAATCATTGTCAGTAATGAACTAAACAATATTTTTTAACCCAACTTCATCAAATATTTCAAATAGAGTATCAACATTCCGAATAAGGCTAGATGTATTAATAAAATTCAAAAACATTATCCCCTTTGCAGAATAAACAAAAATAATAACAATAATAGGCTCATGTCTTATATTTTTCTAACTATCATACATGATTAAACATCCAAAAGTAGCACAAGTCATTCTTCTTTTATCCAAATAATTTTTATTTCATACATAAAGCTACTCAGAAGTTTACTTCTATGGTCATTAGTTAAAGGAGTTTTGTATCCTAAACCATAAAAGGCAATAATATCTACTATATGATGATAATAATAAGATTGGGAAGTGTTGAATTTTATACCTGAATCATATCATCTAGTCATTGTCATATTGATAAATGCTTAAATGATGACACATTACATTTAGTTATTAATGCCTTAAAATACTTAGGACACTCATCTTAGCTCATCTTTGATTTTACGTACATTTCAAAAGCGAAGGAGTTAAAGTGACCCGAAAGCATATTCATTTAGTCATTTTCTCAACGTTCACACCCTATTGTCTTAATGGAGCAAGAAGAAGAAGAAGATTATCAGAAGAGGAGACAAAATAGAGCACAAAAATGAAGAACGTGAGCATTGTCTCGTGGTTACAAGCATTCTTGTAATTCACCACGAGACAACGTCAATTAAATGGCTAGCTGTCCATTTAACCTAATTGCCACATTTTAAACAAGCCTTTGGAAAATAGATGAGAGAGTGGCGTGACAGTTGGAATTTTGGAGAAAAATGATCATCCCTCCAATTGTCTCATGGTTGCCGTGAGACCATGGCTGCAACGTGAATAAAAAGCAACAAGGACACCATTTCACACCATAAGATGCCACTTGTCCATTCCACTTTTAACCTAGCGTTTAAGGTATAAAGAAGACATGGATGGGTGACGGTGGTGGGGTTGGTAATGTGAAGAACAAAGAGAGACAAAAGAGGGTAGCAATAGACAGCAGTTGGATCATCAACCCCTCTTCAGTTTTAGGTCACTTGTGGCATTCCATTTAACCTATCTTTATTATATGATAGACGTATGGACTGCTAGGAGATTATGAACAAAAGAAGATAACCATTCATCTAGTAGTGTGTCAGCTGGAGAATGAGAAGTGTGAGGGTTAGACAGACGTGAAAAACATAGATTTTTGGGGCTAAAAAATGTAACAAAGAAGAGGAATTTGGGGGTTGGACAGACGTGAAAAACAAGGATTTTTTAAGGGCTGGAGGTGTGTGAAAGCTGGACCAAGATAGGTGAGATAGCTAAAGCAAAGAGGAGGTGTTAGCTGGAGAGTGTTTTGGTGGGCAGAAAAATGATCATTTGTATTCTTCTTCATATTGGGGTTTGTTCTCAATAATAATGGAGAGATCCTTGGCTGATGCTTAGAGGTTGATGGAAAAGATGGAGGGCTAACCTTCCTGATGCCGGTTCAGAGGTGATGTTGACATCGAGGAGCACATTTAAGCAGACATTGTTGTGTGTCATTTTCTTTCCTTCTTTTTCATATTGATTATGTTATCTTATGCTTAATGATTGGGAATTGTATGAGAATGATTTTGAAGCCCAATTGAATTTGTTTCATGAAAAACCATTGCTAGAATTTGAAAGCAATATGTAATAGTCGTGTTTGAAGTCATATATGGCAACTATTAGTATTAAATCGTTAGGGATAATATAGCCTAGGTTAAATAGTCCGAGCTTATATGATTATTGCTTAGATTGATTTGTTTTTCTCATTCATAAGGCGATTGTTTGATTAAACCTACAGAGCATCTCTTAGGTTATTTGTTGGGCTCGGGTCCCGAATCCCTATTCCCTGGGTGGCCCCTCGGGGACGTCGGGTAGGGGCGCACGAAGGAAGCATCGAAAACGTGCAAAAATATCAAGGAACAGCAGCGGAAAGAGGGGGCCTTGCCGAGGCGAGCACCTCTCTGCGAGGGTTCGCCGAATTTTTGGACCCGATCCCAACATCCATGCAAAAAATTCATACAAACACACATACACATGCCTTCAAATTTTCAGTTAATCACACTCCAAAACAACATACTTCATGCTATTACAATTCGAATAAATTGAACAAACAATCTCAAATAAGCACAATACATACCAAGGTTTAAATCCAAAATACATGAGAATGCCCAATGATGTTATGCTTAGAGGGCTAACCAAAAATACTAACTTAAGACAAAAGCTCCTAACTATCTTGGAGTTTTCGATGCCTTGCAAGGATCACGATCTGCTCGTTCTACACCTGAAGAGTGGGAAATAATAGGGTGAGCTGCGAAGCTCAGTGTTATATACATTTATAGCCATTGGCAACGAGCTACACAATCAAGCATATACATAATTATACACAAGCATATAACAAGTCATCAATCTATCAATTGAATTACAATCTCACAGCCATCAAAATGTCACAAGAATATGTCATGTCATCTTACATAGCAATTAATTATGCATTCTTCCTAATGGATCAATGATGAGATGCACAACAAGTGGCTCGAGAGTTTCGTAGAACGATACGGATAAACCCAAGTTTATACCGTGAACTATACGAGTCCAATTTTTTACGATCTCGTGGCCTCAAGCGGGCAGCCGGGAGAAGACTTTACGTCGACGTGCACGTGACTAGCGATATGTTCCTCTCTCACCCAAACAAAGCACATATACAATCGATTCGTGCTCAATCATTTTATCAAGCTTTCATTCTTTTCATTCTTACAAAATGCCATAATGTCTATCAAAGCAGTACGTAATCATGATCACAATGCATTTGCAATATTTCTCATAATTCAACACAAGCAGTGTTACACACATGCAATCAAGCAAGGCAATGTGCCGTATACACAACAACCATAAACATATTACCCACCTAATATTGCTTGAGAATCCAACTCACTGTTGTCTTTCCTTTTGCGATTGGATCAGGTCGGCTTGGTTTTCTATAACAAACCAAGTTTCCATTCAAACAATATCCAAAAGAAATATTCAAAAAGTTTGAAAATCAAAAGTACTAGCATTAAAAGTTTACATTCGACTTCCAACCAAAATTTCAAATCTTTAGAGGCAACTCTCAACTTCCTTTCTTCATAAAACTTGTAGCCCTCTATCTCTAGTCCACAACGAATCAGAAATCACATCATTTGGACATCCACAGCAAAAGATATGCCTAAAATATCAAAATTCATCTTTGTTGAAAACTGGGGGCTCGCCGCGACGAACGGCCCGTGCTTGTCGCGACGAACACAAATTTCTCTAACGCCGTGGCGTGTTCATGAGCACGTCGAGACGTGCGAGTCTGGAGAACGTCTCCGAGCCTGAATTTTTCAGCATTTTCTAACCTCAATCATTCCCTTTTGCAAATGCAACACACTTAAACCTTGATTCAAGCCTTATACTACAGTTCTAACCCATTAGTACCTTAAAAACAGTCACAAACTCATCAACCTAAGGATTCTAACCATTTTTGCCCTAAACCTTTCAACAACCGATTTTAACATATTCAACTTATCTTAAAGTTTAATATAACTACAACAAGATTAAAAGAAGCCAAACTTACCCGAAAATATGATTCAAATCTTCGAAAACCTCTAGGATCAAGAACCCTATTTTCTCTTCTCTTCTTCCTCACCCACGACAACTCTCTCCCTCTTCTTCTCTTCACTTTTCTTCTTTTCCTTCTAAGTCTATTTCTTACTCTTAAATCTAATGGAATGGACAAAGACCCAATTGCCCCTCCATGCAAAGCTTTAAGTTCTCTAACCTAAGTGGTCTTCCTAAAATGCCCTCATATACTTTCACCTTTCATTCTCATTTAAATTATACTAAACTCAAATAAATCTCAATTATCCACTAATACTCCCAATTTAAATCAAACTAAGCCTTAATCATACAATTAACACAATTCATGTTTAATAACATAAATTAAAAAAAGTTCGGGGCCCAACATTCATAAATTAAATGCCCTAAATATTCTACTCAAGTGTCTCCAAAGTGACATTTGGTTTCCTTTGCATATAATTGGTTTTGTTGTAGGATCTCCAGAAGAGTGCGTAAGTGGGATAGATGTTCCTGCCATGTTTTGCTATAAATCAATATATCCTAAAAAAAACCAAAATGAACTTACGCAAATATGGATGGAAGAGCTCATTCATCAAACTTTGAAATGTCGCTGGAGCATTAATGAGTCCAAAGGGCATTACCAGGAACTCGTAATGGCCTTCATGAGTTTGAAATGTGGTCTTTAGGATATCATCATCAAAGACTCTTATTTGGTGATACCCGACACGTAAGTCCAATTTAGAAAAAAAATTGAGCCATGCAACCCGTCGATCACAAGAATGGAAAATTTATCTTTAACCGTGATCTCATTTAGAGCTCTATAATCTACGCAAAATCTCTAACTTCCATCTGCCTTTTTGACCCAAGAGTACTGGAGAAGAGAAAGGACTACGACTAGGACGGATGAATCCCAACTGTAACAACTCTTGTACTAGCTTCTCGATTTGAGTCTTTTGGTAGTAAGGGTATCATTACAGGAGTACATTCACTAGTCCTGAGTTTGGTTGCAGTTGTTGGGAATTAATTCAAATTTTAGAGTTGTTTAAATACCTTTAGAATAGGTCTTAGATTATCTTAGAATAAGTCTTGGATTATATCTAATCTTATCTTATAAACTAGATTTGGTAGCTGAAAATTTTATTTTAGTTGTTTGAATTTTGCCTATATAAGGCAACCAAGTTTAATAATAAATGCATGGGTGTGTTATCTTATCCCATCTCTTTCATATTCTATTTTATCTTTAAAATTCCTACACAAACTCGTGAAGGTCAAAGCACAGCCTTAATCCCACGACATAATAATCCAACTTAAAACTGGGATATGGAAAGACAAATGCAACTTTCTAATGGCCTCTGTTTCCGTTGTAATGAGAAATACAGTCCTAGACATCGCTATAAAATAGGCTCTCTTTCTCTCTTGGAGGCTTCCTATGAGGATAACGATGGCGGACATGAAGAAGATGAAAAAGGCTCTGAGGAGGTGCAGCAATCAGAATTGGCAACGATAAGTTTTTATACAGTTCTAAGGAAGTCCAAAGCAACCACCGTGAAACTCAAATGTGTGATTAGCAATAAGGAAGTCCTAATTTTGGTGGATAGTTGTTCTACACAACTTCGTATCTGCCGCTATTGTGAACAAGTTGAACCTATTGATTCAATTTGTCCCTTCTTTCGGTGTGGAGATCGACAATGGAGATATCATACGTTGCAATCACTTCTGCAAAGATGTGGTCATCCAAATTTGAAAATCACACAGGATTATTATCCTTTTTCCTTAGGTGTTGCTGACTTGGTCTTGGGCATCCAATGATTGGCCTCACTCAATATAGTACAAGCAAATTGGAATGAAATGTTTCTTATCTTCTTTATAAATGGTTAGAAGTACAAGCTTGAAGGGCTACCTCCCAAGACACCAGCCAGTGCATCATTTAAATATATCTAGGTTAACTCGGGTAACAAAGAGACTCCACTTTCTCCTTTTAATTCTCTTTTGTCTGAGTATGCTTCTGTTTTCCAAGAACACAAATCACTCCCACGGACCCACCCTTCTGAAGCCACATACATTCCATACTACTCATAGCTACTACTACCCCACCAAATATCCAACCATATAGATTTTCTTTTTTCTTAAAAAACCGAAATTGAGAACCAAGTAGTGGAGTTGCTAACTAACGGTTTCATCCGACCCAGTTCTAGTCCTTTTGTCAGTCCAATCTTTTTAGTCAAGAAAGAAGATAATACTCAAAGGATGTGTGTTGATTACCATGCTTTTAACAAATTGACCATACCCGATAAATATCTCATACCAAATATTGATGAGGTACTGTACAAGTTACATAGAGCCACTGTATCCTCAAAATTTGATTTACGGTTAGGCTATCACTAAATTCGGGTCAACCCATCAGACATTTCAGAAACAACTTTTCAAACACATTCGGGTCTCAGTGATATCTTGGTTTATAGCAAGAACATAACACAACATCGGAACCTTACAAATGCTTCAGATGCATTATTATTATGCAAAAGCATCAAAATGCCTTTTTGGTCTATCTTGGATTCATTTCCTTGGACATGTGGTCAACTCCTAAGGCGTATAAGGTGAGGATGACAAGATCACGTTGTTGCAAGCTTGACCCATACCATCAAACGTCAAGGATTTTTGGGATTAATTGGGTATACTGCCGTCGTTTCGTGAAACATTATGGGATGCTCGCAAAACCTCTCACCAATTTGACAAAAAAGGAGGGTTTTCATTGGTCAGTTGATGCGGAACAAGCCTTCAACAACCTTAAAGTAGCACTGACTTCAGTTCCGGTTTTGTGCCTGTCAAATTTCTCTCAACCTTTCACGATTGAATGTGATGCGTCATCCAAGGGTATGGGAGTTATCCTTTTGCAAGATGAGCATCTTGTGACTTACTTTAGTAAGGAATTTTCTCTTTCTAATAGGTTAAAATCCCCTTATGATCGTGAATTATTGTCCTTGGTGTTAGCTTTACAAAAGTGGAAATATTATTTACTAGACAGAGATTTCTTCATTAAGACAAATCATTTTACTTTCAGGTATCTTTTGGAGCAGCAACGATTATTGTTAAAACTAATGTCATTTGAGTTCACCATAATTTATCGAGTGGGTAAGGAAAACAAAGGGGGCGATTCATTATCTCGACGTCCTCATCATGCAGAGCTGTTTACATTGGCTGTTCTTTTTAGCCTTGATTTGTTGGAACTACAACAAGCATTAAAAGAAGACCCATATACCAACAAAATTATGCAAACTTGGGTTGCTGATCTATCTTCACAACCAGCAGGTCAAAAACTCTACTATAAAAATCGTTTGGTAATTCCTGACCATGCTCCTTTGCGAGAAAAACTTATATTTGAGGCTCATAACATACCCACTGCTAGTCATGGATTTTTGAAGACGGTTTAACGGGGGTCAACTTTTTTTTCTAACCAAACCTTCGACGTGATGTACGTCAATATGTCCAGAATGGATCAAAATCTTCTGTCTAATATTACCCTGTCTTATTCTATCTCATGAAATCTCAACCATTTATTTTATAGGACCCACGCAGGATCTATATAAGACCCACATAAATAAACGACTGAGATTTATTGGACACAATAAAACATCATAATATTAGACAGGAGATCTGGACTCGTCCAGAATTATCCTCAATGTCAACAAGATAAATATGAGACAGTTTTCTCAACAACTGGTCTACAGAATTTGGGAGGATGTTTGTCTTGATTTTATAGTGTGCTTGCCACTTTCCCATCATTATGACATCATTCTAATGGTGATGGACAGACACACTAAGTATGCCCATTTTATCCTTTTACGATCAGCAATGAGCCAAGTACCTGTGTCATCTCCAGTTGATTTATCTGTCACTGCCGATTGGGAAGTTATTCTTGACCCTGCCAAAGTTCTTTCTCATCGCTGGGTTTTCGAAGGTGGCGTTCCCACTTTGGAGTTACTCCTTAAAAGGAAAAACCGCCCATTAGAAGAAGCAATGTGGGAAAATTACAATTTGTTTCTAACCAATTTCCACATTTCCGCCTTGAGGACAAGTTGCGTTTCCAGGATGGAAGAATTGATAGAAGTCCTCCCTTACGTGTCTATTCAAGGAGAAAATATAGGAAATCTCAAGATCAACTCTTATTCTTACTGAGTCTGCAAGTTCGTTCTGTCAAAGAAGAGTGGAGTTAGTGACAAATCGCGAAAAATGGTTGGTAGCAAAGTGGCCTTCATGATTATTTTAGCTATTCAGTTATAACGACTACTTAGTTTATAGATAACAGTACTACATTTTCCTTTAACTGATCAGTTTTTTTTTTAAATTCCAGTTGTTAGGAGAGTTAGCCCTTCCGAAGTAGGCTTTTATCTACATTTAATAAAGATCAGATTTTCTTTTTCATAATTTCTTTCATATTTTGTTCCCTTGTTCCTAACAGAAACAAGCACACCATGTTATTCAATGTTTGTTAACACCTGTTTGGTCAACAATGCACATATTCCATTAATTTGAGTCATTACAGTCGAGCACTCCAAAAAAAACATCTGATGGTAAGACTACATTAGTTAAAAGTTAAAACTAAAGCAGGGCATCAAAAAGAGATCGCCTTAATGTGTCAATCTTCTCCAGTACTTGCAGAAGGAGCTGAAACTGGTCTTAAAAGAGATTTTTCTGCCCCCTCAGCCGCTGATGGCTAATAACTTCAAATTCTAATTATCTGACGTGAACCTTTTGGTGTGCTGTGCACCTACGTACCATCAGTGATGGAATCAATTCTAGAATCGTTTAAAGTTGCGATTCCCAGGATACCCTTAACCCTCAAAAGCATTTACATGATAACAATACTAGACGAGTCCAGTACCAGTACACTAACTATATAGACAACCAGAACACAAACTTTTCACAGCCAACTACAATCTACACCTACATGTTGCAATGCAGCAGAACTGCATCAGGACGATTTCCAAGGTGCGCCAGCCACACTTTTAAAATTATAACAAAAGTTGGTTATGCGTTGATTTGTATCTTCAACATGTGACCTTAATGTGGAAATCTCAATATCCTCGGCTTCCATCTTTGACTGGGATGCTGCGAGTTCTTCCTGTAACTCTGCTATCTTGTTTTTTATATCATTCATACTCTCAAGTAATTCTTGCTTCTTTGCTGATCGCTCCACGATCTGCCTTTCGGTAATTGTCAACTCATTCAGCAGCTTATCCTGACTTTCTTTAATTGACAACAACTTACTCACACGATCTTTGAGGATTGTGACGTCAAATCCATGCTTCTCTAAACCTAACAGACTTTCCAAAGTACTCTCGAAAATGTTTCTTGGATCATTGAATTGCAGTAAGGATACCTTCTCAAACAAACTGGTAAAAGTTACCATATACCCAATAGCTGTTCCTTCACGGTACTCCTCTTTGCATTCAGCTAAAGGCTCAAAATGTGGGTTTTGTGGTATAATTTGGAACGCTTCCATAGCTTCAATTGCTTTCCAAATTGTTGATTTCTTGACAAAAGGTAAGCACAGATTTGATTCTGGCATGCTATTGCTTCTACCATCATTTATCGAACCTTCCATTGAAATATCAGCTTGTCTATCTCTTGTATCACTCCATCCATTAGCAGACCTAGCTGAAGATACTACCCAAACAGAAAACAAGAGTCAGATATACTCTTGCACTGCATAAGAATACAACTTTAAGGAGCACATCAGAAAATGTCAAGCAACTTACCCGAGTTTCCAACATTTGTTGAAGAATGCATTCCACCAAACCACATTGATAAAGGTTGATCATCATCAACCACATTCTTTGATACAACAGCAATGGCCAAATCATTCTCCTTTATCCTGCAATCTGTCTGACAGTCCTCATTTGTTCCATCTGTGGATGCAGAAACTACAACATTCCAAATAGGGCTTAGTATGGCACAACCATAGGCATTTTTGTGTTATATACGTACATCAGAATGTAATCTGTCTTCATGTAATTTGCTTCACAAGCACAAGGTTAATTCCCTCCAATGATTTTATCATACAAAGAAGAACCTTACAATTTCTTCAGCCAACATAAGAATGTCTCACTATTTTATGGACATTTCACTGTATAGCAGGAAAGACATTGAATGATGAAGCCGATGATTTTCTCAAACTGGTGGAAACTTGTTACCCGTGGCCAAAAACAAATTAGCACAATAGATTCTTGTTTATGCATCATTGGTTATACCAGAAATATGAGTCAAAAGAAACCAACTTTATCCAATGTATTAGCTAGAGGCATGGAAATAATATATCCGCCAAGAAACCCATTTTTGAGTTATTGCAAAAGATTTATCAAATACCTATTTATGAGTTTGCTTCTTTTTCTTTTCTAACTACCATTAGAGTTTTATCCGTGGCTACAGGATTGACAAAAGCAAATTTCTAGACCCTGAGCCTATCATACTTGGGGGCACATTTCAACTTAATTAGTTAATTTCATTAGCAACTTCTCCACTTCCCTATTCCTCAGTACATACAATGCATGCTAGTGTGCAATTAAATAGGTTCACAATTCGATCCACAGACTGTGGAGTATAGTTAAGTACCAGTCTCTTTTTCTATCAGATTTGTAGCTACCAACTTTTGTGGCTTTCCCCGCTTTCTTTTCCCACTGCTTTGGCCAACTGCCAACTCACGGTCCTGCACAACAAACACCATACATTAGGCATCTCAACATTCACAACATTATCCCACAAATTCTGATTCACAACATTCACTTTTCATAAAAATCCCATCTTTGCAAGGTTAAGGACAACCATAATATAATGCCTTACCATGATCTTCTCTAATTCGACATAATTTGTTATGCTCTTCAACCTCTTCTCACCTGGAGTTTGACAACTGGAATTCCCCACTACCTGAGCTTCTAGACATATAATAACGGGAACTTCTGCTTCTGCTTCTTTTGATTTATTCTCACCCTCATTAATATGTTGAGCTGAATTCCTCAGCTTAGCTGAAGATAGTAGAAGTATCTCAACTTTTATCAAAAACCATCATAGGCAACTTAAATAGATACAGTCAACGGCAAGATGTGTGTAAAGTATAACACCTGCTGCTGATTCATGTGGGCCTCTGTTAGGTGACTTAATAGGTCTCCCCTTTCGTGTTACAAGGTTAGTTTTCTGGCCATCCTGCTCATTACTTTCTGTAAGTCTTCTCTGTAAGAAAGAAAAAAAAATTATCAGAAAAAAAGAATAAATGTAGTTAAAATAAAAAGAGTGAGAAACTGGCAAAGACAAAGTAAATACCATCAATGTAAACAACAGAACTGATATGGACAGATGCTGATGTACTCATGACAATGTTCCGTCAATAGGCTCTCAACAAAATTAAAACTATGTAGTATAGCTCCTGAGCCACGTGAATCAGTTTAATATTAGGTAAACACGCATTAACTAACCTGCATTTTATGGTTTCACATTTTCACTCATAACACACAAACCTAAATCATAGAAAACCTCTCTTATATAACTTCAGAAGGCTTTAGTTAATCCTTGTATATAATGGTGAATCAATGGGCAATGTTATAATATGGCAATACATGATTCTGCAAATGTTTATTTACATGAATCTCCTAATAGAGGTTCAAATGTGTGGCACGCTGCAAAATTTCAAAGCTCTATTAGAAAATGGGATAAAATTGGTGAAGAATTTGAAGATGAGAAATTCCACTCACAACTTTCTTTCTAGCTAAAGGGCTCTCAATATTGGCAGGAGGAGGTCCACAAACCACAGGCTTTTTTGAACATTCAGGTCTTTTACTTCCAGCCGTCCATGGGGACAATCCAAGAACTTCTTCTTGTTTAGGGGAGCTTTCAAGAGGCACATTCTTTAATCGCGTAAATGGGACTTCTACAATGCCAACTGTTAACTTTTTGGACTTACCTGAAACTTTACCATCACCATCAGAAGTTGCCTTTATCTCATTGTTTGAAAGGTCATGAGAAGGTAAGTTTTCAGCGCAATCTGTTGAGTTTTCTGTTGGCTTCTTCATGATTGTAGAACAAGGTGTTATATTCTTGTTAACATCGTCAGTGCCACCTAAGCTTTCAAGTTGTGTGACAACCCCCAAGTGGTCAGCACCCTTCTGATCAACACTTAATATTTCTGAATTAGGAATATTCATAGCCTCCTGCAATAAAAACCTTCAAATAGAACTGCTACGAGACTAATAAGGAACTGACTGCATTGTTTCTTGGCTTCCACTCAAATAAATGTATGGGAACAAATTTCCAGATCAAGTACACCCAAAAGCTATTCCTTAAATTTTCCAAATTTGACAGTCAAGGATAAGCATGTATCCTTCAATATTTACTATATTTTTTTATCAATTAAGTAGAGAAAGATTAGCAAACATCAATAGCTTAATCATGAAGAAAATAAAGATGAAAACAAACCATACCTTTGTTTTACTAATCCATTCACCATCAACCCATTCAAGATGAGGTCTTATCTCTGTGTGATTAAGTTCCGTGTCCTCATTTCCTTGCCTTAAGTAAACATTGTACCTCCTCCCTGTAAGAACTTTGGTTATCGTTCCAGTGCGCCAACCATGACCAAACCGCACATCCACCTTTTCCAGCAGTTCATAATTTCTGTCAGCATGATGAGGAGGAGCAGGTCGAATGTGTAGAGAATCAAAAATAACTCTGTCCATGCCAGACTCATCACTGCTCATCGAATCCGGATATTTGACCAAGAAAGTACAATTCTCATATTCTTTAACGATAAGGGCAGGGTACCATGCATCCCAAGCATTTTCTTTTGCAAGATTCACTTCCACAGCTGTTCCTGAGCTAAAAATCGAACCTGTCGATTGCTTTAAGATTATCCAATCAAAAAGCAGATTACTAATGTTGCACAAGAAAACCAAACATATGTATTCAATTTTGACAAATTTATTGTGATAAAGAAAAAAGCATGAAACATAAAACAACTGCATACAGTTACAAACTGATAAGAATAATGCAATCCAAAGTAAATAGTGCCTGCATAAAAAATGTGGACGAAAAGGAAAAGAGACGGTAAAGTAATTAAGGTAATTTAAAAAATAGGAAATGCGAAGCAATGACAAGCTACTAAGGAGAAATGACACTATCGAATGATGGACAACAATCGTGTTAAGATTAAGAATATCCTGACATAGATTAGGCCAAGCTATGTAGCATAGAAATAGTCCCCGCATATAACATTTGGTTTAAGGCTAGTTAACTCTTTTGACTAGGTAAATGCAGAACCCTGAAGATTAAGGATCAAATGTTCTTAGTGAAATTGTATCTTAGCATCAAAATTTCAAAAAAGAGCAAAACCCCAGTAAAATATACATCCTGGCATTCAAAT
>JANIHY010000178.1:212810-228775 GCA_027479065.1 Erythroxylum brevipes
TGAAGTGCTAATTGTATGTGAATGAGATGAACTAAGTGCACGGAAGTGTTTGCTAAGTGAACTCTGAATGTGATATTGCATGCAAGTTAAGTGTGAATTTTCAACTATATGTTGAATTCCAGACTACGGTCCGAGGATAAGTGACTGTGACTGAATAAGAGCATGCAATATAAGTGATGCATTCTATTACATGAATGCATGCAAGATAAAGGAAGTTATGACCGGAGTCGTCAAGATAAGGAGCTTAAAGCTCGGAATGTGATTAGAGCCTCAGGCTCGAGTACAACTGTACTCGATATTCACCAAGGGATATGGGACGTTATATGACACGGCTCGGTATCCACTAAGGGATACGAGCTAGTAAAATGGCACTCGGTCATAACGACAATAATAAATAAAAGTGAGTCTCATCGTGGGAGTGGGGTGCTACAGTGGAGATGTGATTCATGTGCAAGATTATAGAAATAACTCATTATGCTTTAATTTAAGAGTTTAATGAACCCTAAACACTTTGAGCGTATAGAGTGAAATTCATGAGAGTGTGTCAAGTCTTGTTTCATTTGATTTTGATGGAATTTAAGAGAAGCTATGTTTTTATTTTAAAAATGTGTCCTATGATGCTTGTTCTCTCAATTATTATTTTATCATAAACCTTTTAAGTGTATTATCTTTTAGGATATTTTTGGATAACATAAAAGAAAATGAGAGGTTGTTATAAGGATAATCGATGTATTAAATTGATATATGCTTAAGGAAGCATGAGTCCGGTGTGGGAGAATTTGATAAGATATTATTTAGTCATGTCAATTAAAATTGTCTCTTTCATTTTACCTATATTTTGATGCTTAAATAGGAAAATAAATGTTTGTTTTGTGTTAGGAAATGACGAGTGGAGATTGTATCAAATAAGTATTATTGGTTAAATTCACAAATTTTGAAAAAAGTCGACAAATTACTGTAGCAAATAAGGTGAGATCACACCTAATGTCATATTCACGCCAAAAGTTGGAATTCAATTATGAAACTTATTTCCATGCTTATTATGTAGGGATTTGGATTTGTTTTAGATATGAAGCTTTGCAATATAAAGGTTTTGAGTAGAAAAAAAAAAGAAGACAAAAACACGCCCACTAGCTTCTCCATCATTCTCTTGTCGTTTCTTTTTAGTTTTCTTTCAATTTTGATCTTTTCATCTATATTTTTTGTGTTTGGAACTAAAGTCATGGCCAAATCCAAATATTCTAATTCAAGGGAGATCTAAAATTCTAGTTTGAACTTTGTGAGATTTTGTTTTAAATTTATATTTATGTTTTAATTCAAGTATTTCTTGTTTTATGTTCTTATATTTCATTAACAATTAATTTTGATAAATTTGATAAATTAATTTGATGTTGATTATTTTATAACTATCTATGAATTCAGTAATCTGTAATTGTCATGAAGGATTTGTACAAGTAGCAAATAGGATATTTATAAATTTACATATTTAACTTATAAGAGACAAGAAAACTAGGTTGAATATTTGTAGATATCTCAATTATTTAATTTAGAGTCTAGTCCTTTTTAGTAAGTTTATTGTTATCATTTAATTGATATGGAATGCTATCATACCTAATTAATTAATGGTAAGTTTTTGTTCGAATGCTGAGTTTGAACCAATTAATTTAGAAAAAATTAAGAATTATTATGATTATCCTAATATATTTCAGACTAACTGTTTGAATTGTGAAAATTATTCTTTTTAGACTAACGATCGATGTTACAATTAGACGAGATCTTTCCCTTAAATCAGAGTTAAGTTCTCTTGAATTTGTCACTTTTATATTCAGTTGACTTATTTTGATTCCTTGTTAATTTTAGTAAATTAATTAATTAATCATAAACCCCAACTTTGTTTTGTTAATTAAAATAAAAAAAACAAGTTTTGAGTTCTATTGAGATTCAATCTGGTTTTATGACTACTGCAAAAGTTTAGTGAATCAGAATTAATTTTGAAGGCTTTGATAACCCGATCATGCACATTAAAAGATCATTCTCCCTTCAGAATATCATGATTGCTTTATGTAAGGTTTTGATTATGCATTACATATCATAAAATATGCAACAAAAAATAAAACAAAACCCAGAAAATACAAAACCATACATGTGTCATTAAATGTAGTAAAAAATGAACTAAAGATGTGTAACTTACTAACTACTTAATTCTTCGCACCTCTTTAGGTTATCATAAACTACAACGACTAAAGGAGGATGTCTTTAATGATATCCACACAAAAAACAAAGCCTAAAGCCTCTTAGGAAGAACGATTAGAACACACACAAAATGCTAGCTTTAATGTATGTTCTTAAGAGAATAGTTTAGAGAATTAGTGTGTGTAAGATGAACTCTTCACATTTCTCACTAGTTTTCTTACAATACTATGCAAGAAAACGAGTGAGTTTCTGCCAACTTTTGGCCTCCTCTAACCCCCATCATGAATGGAGGAATAATGGGAATTAAGTGGCCATAAATGCCACTTAATTTGGCTTGAGACGTTTGCTAGAAATTTGGAAGCCTTTTAGGCTGGCAGCCATGCAACACTTGCTTTCATTCATTCATTTGCAATGTTTCTTACCATGATCATATCGTGTTACAATCTTGAAATATTCTCTTGTATCTTGGATCGCTATCCAAACCTATTTTACTCATTCTTTACATCTCCAATACGTGTGACCCATTCGGTTCTCGGTTATATTAATCACCTGAATTAACATTTAATTCAAGTAAGTCATGAGTGGTATATAGCAACACATCATGACTCTTAATTGACTAAAAAGTTAGTGGTTTGACTACGAATCCTTCCATAGACAATGTTCTTGTGCAATTCATTCTTTCACCATCTATACCCAACTTGGTACAGAGCATAACGTCACTTCTAGCTCAAGTGATGTTAGTTCTTGTCCCTAAGGCTCATTACTTAATTAGATATGCCAGTGAAGATTATATTAATGACATTTCTACTTTGGCCAAAGATTCCCGAGTAATGACCTCAACAAGGGGCTTTGGGTATCATCTCCTTCTATCAGGACTGATGAATTATTTATTGACTACTCAGTTACCTTCGAATACCTCAAACTGTTCCCAATCACAACCCTATGAGCAACCTTTGAGAGACAACGAGGAATGAAGTCAAAATACAATATCAGTATCCAAGATATCCTTGAGTACCTCAAGGTTAAGGATATTTGCACTATTACTATAATGAGACTATTATTAACATTGGAATAGATTATTCATATGATTGTCTTATGGCAGGTCAGCCAATGTACTTACTACTTTTAATAAGCATCTACATGTTAACTCTTAACAACTCATGCTTACAATTTATGAGATTCACTGCTTGATCCAATCAAGGAATATAACATGTGCTAGTTTGTCCGGATTAATAATTTCTTATCTCATTATCATGATTTCCTTCATGCTATGTAATGTATCAAGGACTTCATTAATCATTATCAATTAAAAAAGAATATGAACATGAAATTAATGAAAATGCCTTTTTTATTAATTATAAAGATTTATACAATAAGTGCTAAAGGCGATTATCTTTAGAGTACTTATTTAACACTTCATCCTTCTATTTACATTCTTTTAATATATAGTTTTTCTTTTAAGAAAGACTTAATTTAATTTTTTTCATTTTATATCAAATAAAATATAAATTCGTAAACTATAATTACATAAAATATTTAAAATTTTAGATAATAAATTTGAGAGTGGTTAAATTTTTAAGAAATTTCTCATTTTCATGTTTAATTCCTAACATTAACTTATTGTTCTTTGTTTTCATTTCCCTCTTTTCCCCGATCAAAATAGGGTGGTTTGGTTTTGTGCTTTGTAGGGGTTGGATTATTTTTTATTTGTCCTTGGCATTTTAATTTCTTGTACCTATTGGTCTTTCTATCGTGGGTTGGTAATAAAGCCAGATTTAAGCCTATGAAATTCAATTTTATTGCCGATAAAGTTGGCAGAATCACGTTAACAAAAGCTTCTATTTTGCATATTATGAACCAAAGATACGGAATCGGAGATGGAGATGGCGATGGACACGGAAATGACATTTTGTTTTGTTTGAAGATATTGAATTTGATGCACAGAAGTTCTCAGAAACCGAGCTATGGTACAATGCCAGAAATTAGAAGACAGAAAAGAAAAGATAAAGTTTTCTTTTCATTTGTTGACGGGACGTGGGAGCTTGAATTTAGTCAAAAGTATAATTTAAATATTATATATAATCCTTTGACACCTTGTGGGATTCTATTAAGATGAGCTAGGTGGGTGGATGAGATTCTCTGTCAGACATAGTACACACAACTTGGCCAATTGTTGTCGGTCAGCACGATCTCTTTTTCTTCTTCTTTTTTATTTCCATTTTTGCTTCATAAGCCCCTCAACTTTAAAATTTTACCAAAAGTAGTCTTCCTCGTTAAACAGGTTACTTATTCTCGTCTTCTCCCAACTCCCAACATTCTCGTCAACGATGGCGTCTCTAGCTTCGATGGCAGTCCGACCGATTTTTCGGAAAATCGAACTCTTTCCTTGCCATCACCGACCATCCCTAGCTCTAAAACAGCGCAACCCCTTTCCAAAAGAAAGGGTCTTGCATAGAAATGCCATAAAAGCTTCGAGTGCGAGCTCACCAACTGGTTCCTCATCGCTGGGCCTATACTCTGCCCAAAAGCTCGAGCTCACCGTACAAAACGTGGACCTGGTTCTGGAGGACGTTCGTCCTTATTTAATTGCTGACGGTGGTAACGTCGACGTTGTCTCCGTCGATGATGGCGTCATCTCTCTCAAACTACAAGGTGCTTTTCCTGAGTGGGATCTATTGAAATGATTGCCTTAGTAAATTGTGTGAAGTTGATTTTAGTAAGATGTCGAGTTTGAAGAACAGGAGCATGTGGGAATTGTCCGAGTTCAACGACCACCATGAAAATGGGGATCGAAAGAGTGCTCAAAGAAAAGTTTGGGAACGCCGTTACAGATATTCGCCAAGTCTATGATGAGGAAGTGAAGGAGACTTCTGTAGAGGTAAATCCTCGAACATGGAAAGCTGATTATGACAAAAACTTTAACCTTTGGACTTGCAATTTTGTTTTGTTATGTTAACAATTGTTGTGGACGACTTGCAACTGCAGGCTGTGAATGGTCATCTTGATATATTGAGACCGGCTATAAAGAACTTTGGTGGAAGCGTGGAGGTGGTGTCCGTTGAGGGTGGAGAATGCCGTGTAAAGTATACGGGACCTGAGTCGATTGGATCAGGAATCAAAGCAGCAATCAAAGAGAAGTTTGCAGATATAAATGATGTTATTTTTGTGGGCTAGTTCAAGCCATGTCGCAGAACTTTCGAATCAGTCGCAACTCATCATTAGAAACGCATAAAAAGCATGTATCATATATTATAGCTTAGAATCCAGGATTGGTGTTTGTTGTTGTTACCATCCCCTCTTAGAAAATAAGAGAATTGCATCGTGGTATTGAAAGAAAATAAGAGCATTCTTGCACATATTGATCTTTCATTCAAGGCATACAGCTTCTCTCGTCCCAAATGTACACAAACTCTGGTGCTTTTGCACCATAAGTAAGTGAAAGATCAAGACTAACATGATTAATTTGTTGTGGGATGAGTAAACCCCTCCTGTTGCCAAATCAGCATATATATGAAACTTAAAAAACCTTAAGAAATATTAGGAAGTCATGTCCACCTGATCCTGGATCTTACTGGCAGGGTGACTTCTTTAGGTAGATTTGTCTGCAGCAGTTATTATTGATCTCAACAACCTTGATAAACTGATAAGGAATGGCGTGTAAGCAAAGTAGCAAGTGACTGTCCAAGTCACAAGTCCCTGCATACCACCACAAAGGATCTCATCTTCTGAAAACAGCCAATAGTGAGGTGTTTCCAATTGGTATCGACAGTATCGTAATGGATTACCTGACCAAGGATCTCAATGTTCGCGTGTGGGTAATGCCAGAGGTGAAACCACCTGGATATGGGCAGACAAGTTAGTCCATTTAATGTCTTTTCATGTTTTAACATTTTTTTTAGAGTTGGCAATATTTACTTCATTATGGGGATTTCAGCCAGAGGACAAGCTATGCCAATAATAGAAGCTAGAGCAAACCCGAGCCATGTTCTGTCTAGTGTAAACCAAATGAATTCTGCTGCAGCAAACAATATGTAGGCTTCAATGTTGGCTGCTATTCCAGCTCTATACAATTCTGCACTCAATTCCAGTAGTAGCACTAATGCTCTGTCTTTGAACAACAAAGCTATGAGTTATAAGATGCATGGCATGAAGCATAATTCTAATTTCCGTTGCTGTTCATCCTCAAGTTTCTCATATCTAATTGATTTTCTTTGTTTTGCTCGGCGAGTACATAGTAGAGTTCAATTGTTACAAGAAACCAAGACTAGATACTTACATCAGTGAAGCAGCTACTTTCTGTGGACTTCCCTCGTGCACTTGTGAAGATACTCGTTCGTCCAAGAAGAGTTGAAGCAACCCGACAGTGCAATAAAACAATCCAAGTATTGGAGGTACCTACCCAAAATCCAGGCAGCATACATAACATAAAATCTAAAGTTGAAAAATATAGTAATAAAAGAACCAAATGCAATTCCGTTTTACCCAGACGTTAGTCTGAAGAGGACCAATGTTGATGAACCCATTCTGGTATACTTGAAGGTTGACCCGTGAATGAATGCCGTCGAGTAGGGGACCCAAGACAAACCCTACACCAAAAAGCGAGAGAGAAATTGAGGGCCAACTAGTTCTAAAGCTTGCTGGGCTCTTATTTCTCAAACTGCAAAACGGTTTGGACACGAAGCGTTTTGGGGGGTGATTGGAATGGTAAGCTCGAAGCAAGCATGGAGAAGGAGAAGCCCGGCATAGAAGAAGGTTTTGCATAGCTCGAGGAGCACGATCACATACAAGAAAACACATGGTCGGAGTATTTTAACATTTTTCAGCCACAAAAGAGTTATATGACTTTTTTTATCTTTAACTAAAAATAGTATATAATTAATGTGTGTATTTTGTAGTAATTTTTATATTTATGATGTATATATTTTAATTTTTTTTAATATTTTAAAAAGAATTGACTATTCAATTCAAAATTCAATTCATGTGAATTGAATTCATTAAAAAAAAGATTCAATTATATGATTAAATTCAAGTCATCTTTTTAAAAACAATTTAAACTCATAAATTAAATTCAATTACATAAAATTAACGAATTAAATCTAATTCATTAGTTTCTAATCAGCCTGTTGATCGGATAGATAATGATAGTATTACCAATTTACCACCGCTCCAACTCTAGTTTGCAAACTTGAAAGGTCGTGTGGTCCAAGCTCCGCAGCTCTTTTCACTTACGTCGCTGTTACTCTAATCTCTATGTGGTGTTCTCACTTCTTACACAACCATTTGACCTATGTTATAGGAGAGATAAGTGGGGGATTCTTCACATCCGGCAGCTATAATAGTGATCCCATGTGAACTAACAGTTGTTAAAGATAAGTATTACATGTCAGGAGCTCAAAGACAGAAAATAGCCAAAATGAAAATTCTACCGCCTAAATCAACTCCTAGCAGACAAGTTCCCTCATTTAAGCGAAAGCCACAAGCGCAACCCAATAGTGAGAACAGCTTGCTTGGCCTAAACAACCATGCTTCTGATTGCTAAATCTTGGCCTAAACAACCATGCTTCAGCAGACATTATATTTTTGTTATCAGACAGTGCATTGAAAAAGAGCTAATTGAGCTTTCATCAAGCAAGACGTTAAATAACTATTCATATAAGCAACGTTCTAGTTTTGTACAAAGCAGAGTCAGGCTCTCTTCATAGATAGGTGGATTCCAAAACCCCTTGTGACATTCATCCACATTGGACAAACTTCTCCATCTGAAAGAATTATAATACCTTCCCCTAATTATCTGCTAATGACAGCTCTACTAATTACTCCTAAATTTGTAGCGTAAATACTAGGAACTACATCCCTGCCTTCTGTTATCTTTTCAAAAAGTTAACAATTCTGACTCTGAGCACATAACGGCTCCCATCATTGGAAGCATTGATCCTGAAAAAATCGTGAAGAGGGGAACAACACAAACAATTCAGATAACTACCCTTAAGGCTTCTTTATTCATTTGATTTTTTTGCTTCCTCACCTCTAAAATCATAGATCTGAAGCCTTCATTTTTCTGGGTCTTTTATGAGCTGGTGATGATGGACCCTCCGACACCCTTCCAGGTCCCTTGAATGTCAGAGGTTAAGACAATTAGACTCCAAAAGGTTAAAGAGTCCGAGAGAACTGAGGACATAAAAAAGTGATATTTACCTTGCGTTTCTGTTCCCGGCGGATGACCCTTTCCCCTATTTTCTCAATCAATAGAACATTGTTAAGTCCATAAAATTACCACAAGCAAAGGCAAGGTAAAGAGCAAATGTACACATTATAAATGCACGTTACCTCCAAAACTCATGGGATCTGGAACAAATATACGATCCTGATCACGATATGAACCCTGTTACAAGTTATTAGTGCCAAAGTCAAGATATAATAAATGCATCATGAAGTTCCTTAATCAAAATTCGCTCAATTATGAAATATGTTGCAGAGACAGATGTACACCGACCTTAGGCGTGGCTGGCATTTCACCATATGAGCCTTCACGGAAAGATGAACCTTCTGCTTCTTTGTATTGCAGCTGAAAATCAAACAAAGCATCCAAACATCAAAGGACATGAATGAACTTTTAAGTATTAAACCAAGATCTCTTTTACTTTGGTATCGTTTGAATAAGCATTATTGTTAATTCCTACCTACACCTGTATTCCTTTCAATATTCCCCTTAGATACATACACCTTAGCCTTTATGATGGAAGAAAGGTGACCAACATCATGCCTTCATTGGCCAGTAAAAATTCGACGAGAATAATTGCAATACATTTAAACGGTAGCAACGCCTTCAATCTCAGAAGGCAAAATGTATCCTTAAGAAACCATCACTAGTATATAAGCTACGATGGCAACGAAAATTAGAAATGAACAAAGGCATAGATGAGCCAGTTGGTTCAGAACTAATGCCAGATGAAGAAAAAGACCAATGCCTCAAATACAAGACTGTCAACTATAGGAAACCACGTCTAGAAGTGCAGCTCCTTGTTAGTGGCATATTTACCAAGCAAGATATCATTCTTTCATTATTGACAATCATAATTATCAGATACACTACTGTAATCTAACCAAAAACCATTTGTCAAATCATGTGACTATAATTCAGTCAAAAAAAAGGGAAGATAAAGTTAAAAGTGAAGATAGCAAAATAAAGAAACCAGAGTTTTTTTCCACAAAGTGGACTCAGGTATGCATTACCTGTTTTTGAAGGTTCAGCAGGGTCAGAATCTCTTTCCTTAACTCAAGGTGCTCAGCACAGACAGCCTTGGTTGGCACCCTTGGTTTTAAATTAACCTGCAGAAGAGAAGTCGCCAAATCATCATATGTTACAAAAATGATAACCTCAAGTATACATGAAATAAAGAATTCAACTGCGTTCATCATTGGGAATGCTCTGAAATATCAAGCCCTTCATCTTCATAAGAAAAATTTGCAAAAGAAGCTAGGCATATCGAAAATATGGAGAATTTGCACTGGTAAGAACATCAAGAATATCCAGAATCCTCTCATACAGAGAAAATAAAAATAAAAAAAAAGAAAACCCACATCTCTTTCTAAACAACCACCTAACATCCCCATCCAAAAATTAAAACAAAGAACAAGGGAGACAAGACAGAACTTCACAAATGGAGCAACATAAACCTAAAAAGACCTTGCATCTTCATAGAACACATAGCCACAAAGAAAAGGACATTAAGTCTGCTGCTAAAGTAAAACAATGGCAGAAAAAACATAAATCTTCGAATGTAAAATCATTTAGTACAGAAAGGAACCAAAAGTGTGGCAGACAGACCCCAAGGTCTTGTAATGTTTGTTCAACCCGCTTGATTGTCCGTAGTCCTGCAGACGAGCTTGCAGCTTGTACCATTTGTTCAAGTGCATATGTTCTCAGGTATACCCGAAGCTGAAATGCAATTCAATCAGATTCACTGTGCTTGTACCCAAAATCAGTGTAGCAACAAATTGCTGACCAAAAGTTCTAGCAGTTACTAATAGTGTAGCAGGTAACAGGAAAAGGAAAAAGACAAATTGAGCATTTCTTCAATGGACAGAAAAAAAATACTCATTTGTCTCAGTAAACCCTTGTCTGTGGGCATGCGCACACACGTGTGTGTGTGTGTGTCAGAGAGAGAGAGAGAGAGAGAACAAAATGATTAACATACCATACGAAGAGAAGTTAAAATAGAGCTATTATCCGCAACTACAAATGATGAAGGCGCTGCAGCAGAGGGAACTTGGGCATTGGACAAAGGTGAAACATCTTCAGGATTAACAGCCATATCACCACTTTCTGGACCGACATTAGATGCCATAGGCAATGAGGGTTCTTCGGCACCCTGAAAGAAGAGCAAAATCAATTTAATGGAAATGCCACTAACCTGCACAAAACACAAAAAAGGTGTTCTAGCATCCAGAATCATGAAGCCAGCTTAAGGCATATCTTCCCTTCATCTCACTTCTTCCAGAGCTATTGGTATATAGTCAGCATCCCACAGTTCATAAAATAGACAGAACAGCACATTTAAACTAACACTTTACCCGTGCAGCCATGCGTGACTCAGCTATTCTCTTTGCTTCAGCAAGAACCTTAGACAAGAAATAGAAGATGAAGAAATAAGCAACATCTGATAATAGGCAAGTATCAAAGGAAAAACTTCCCAGAAACATTAACCACCAATAACTGTCAACATAAGGTGCAAACCTCAGCATCTTTTCGTTCCTGCTGCTTTGTCTGGGACAGGACCAAAGATAATGCACGTTTACGCTCTTTTTCTTGTGTAATATTGTATGGTTCCTTCAGAAAGAATGGAATATCAAAATACAAATTAAAGAAAACATACTAAGCCAAATACATAAGTTTCATTTGAAAGAAAAATGATTTACAGTTATAAGGAAATATTAGCATTGTTTCGCAATGTTCCCAACATAAAAGAGCAACAATCATGTAAACTTCATATACCATGTTAGCTCACCTTCACAAGAGGATGTCCGGAAACATCTGCAGGGGATGGAGCTCTTGAAATCAATATAGCTCGACATACTGAACAAAACAATGCCATAATTAGGATAAACATTAATATCAACTTTAAAAATTTTCAAGTCATAAAACAATAACTAGAGATGTTTCTTGACAGTAAGCAGTAAAAACAGCTAAATACCACTGTAATATCTATCTTTCAGTTCCTCCACTGTTTTAGATGAGGGAAACCTGTCAGCTACCACGACGAAACGAAGATCAAAGCGTTCACACAAGTCAAATAATTGATCTGTCTCTTCCTTGGTCCACATCTAATGAGGATAAAATAAAATAATGGAAATTAGTCCAATAAGTCTCCTGAACAGGACTTTAACTCTGAATTTATGATCAAATTAAAACTTTTAACATGCAAAAATCAACAAAAGAGGCCAGAGGAATGATTTGGCACCTACAGGATCATTTAAGTACTTCTCATACTCTTCCTCTGTATATCTGATAATATCGACAGACTGCGTAATGCCAGATAAACAAGAAGATTAAACTCGCATAGTTAAAAGAAGAGAGGACAAAGATTAACTGCAGGCAGATATAATTACTTGAGCAATCCATAATAAAACTTGTGCGCACCTTGTTATACTTGGCGAACGAATAATCACCAGTTGGCGGAACACCATTGACAACTCTGACCTGGAAATCATACAACAATCCAAGAGCTCTGTCAAATGCGTACCATAATAAGTGAAGCCAATCCACGAGGAGATGAGACTCAGGCGGCAGGAAACTTACCCAATGGTAAAGCTGCAAATTATCCTTTCTTGCTGAACTGGTAAAAGGAAGCCACTGCCAAGTGATCTGAATTCATGGTTCCGAATTTGTTAAAAAGAAAACAGATCCTACTTCATAAATCCAACTACTACTGAAATCAATAACGACAACATGCCAAGGTTTAACATTTTATCAATTTATATAAGACCAACTCGAAAAGAAACACAGATGGGAAACAAATTAGAGAATTGCACTCAAATGACACTCTCTCAGCAATGCATTCTTTCAGTTCCCTCCCTAATCAAACCCATTTAACACAATCAAACCCTAACCTAAACAGCCAATTCTCAAATGGCGAACAAATGATAGAACCGATATCAAAACCCTAGCAAAACAGAAAAAAAATAAAAATAAAAGACCTTCTCATCAGATGGGGGGCGTCGTTTCAATTGAGACGAATCAATCGATGGCATAAGAGGTGCCAACCCTCCTGTAAGAGCATAAACCTACAATTTCACAAACAAACCGTTTCTGGTCACTTAATTGAAAGATGACAGTTAAAAGGAACAAAATAGGAGCAAAATTAGTGCCCGTTAACATGCCTCCCGCGAAATGCCATCCGGTTTTCTCTGGGAATCTTTTTTGGGCTGAGATTTCTTTTCTTGCGCTATTGGTAATTGGGTTTTGGGCAATCCCAGAATGTCCTTGGCGTCCATTTTTCGTACCTCAAAATAAAATTAGGGTTTTGGTCTGACGGAGGTTATATAGTCAGTAGCTCGAATTTAGACCACATGAAGTGATCAGTTAGCGTTACTGCACGTCTGGTTTCGATTCTGAATACCTCTGAATTGAGCAGTTAGGGTTTTGTTAAATTGAAAATTGGGACAAATCGAAATCAGGGTTTCCACGTTCGAGCGCGAAAGAAAGGAGCTGAAGGGGTTTGTTTGGATTACAGGCGGGTGACTAAAATTCTCAACTACAAACCGGTGATCGGTTCTACCTGTAACCAGTTATGATCTGTAGGCCAGAGCACTAACCGGATACCGGTTATACGTCAGTGTTGGGTTTCTGGATGGAGCATATTAGTATTGGGCTTCTCAAATACCTGATCCAATTTTTCACGCAATATCAATACACCTACATTACACAATTACAATTTGCAGCTCTCGGAGGCTTTTCAATGGAGGCAGCCGAAGCACATTTGTTGCCAATAAAAATAAAGAACAGAAGATTGAAAAGAGAAGAAGAGAATATAAGACAATTAATGGATCAATTTATTTTTGTCATACCTGTATCCATAATCATTTTTTAAAGGAGATTTATTCCCTCTCTTCTTTTATTCTTCTTTGATGTGTTTCTCCAAATGGTACAGATAACCCTTTTGAGTTGCTAAAACTTATATATCCTTTCACTAATCATCATGTTGGTTTATTTTTAAAAAAAGATGGAAAGGGTCGTTGACCTATTTGAAATCTCGTATTTAATACCCAATAATTATTATCTTAGAGTTCTTTTTATGAGACTCAAATCTATAAATTACGTGAGCCATTAAATAATCTAATAATCTCCCACTTGGCCCATGTTACGGCTTAGTAATTCAACAACAAAACTTTAAGTGCACACAATATATAGAATCGATCAAGTCATCCTTAACTGAATTAAGATGATGGGATTATGGCGGTCACAAGGTGTACAACATAATTCCTTCCATCTATCACATAATCAACTCAATTCAATAAACTTTAAGTGAGTAATTATGTAATTGTTATTTCACAAAATAATTATTGTATACAACATAATATGGATGACAAGTAAATAAGCAAAAAATATGATTGTAATTGAATTCACAAATGTCATAACAATTTGAGCAAAACACTTATCTATATATATACATGTCAGAACGTTATGCTAACAAGGACTTACCTATAAGGCCCATCCATTCAACATGACTAATAAACATTTGGGGTGGTAAGCCTTTAGTTAACGGATTCGCTACTATAAGATTGGTACCAATATGTTCAATTGACACTTTGTATTTTTGCATTTCTTCTTTCACAGACAAATATTTCAAATCTATGTGTTTCACACCTTTTGAATATTTGTCATTCTTAGAGAAGAAAACAGCTGTAGAATTATCACAATAAATTCTTAACGGTCTATTAATACTGTCGACAATGTCAAGACTTAAGATAAAGTTCCACAACCACAATCCATGAACCGTGACCTCAAAGCACGCCACAAATTCAACCTCCATAGTGAAAGTAGCAATGATGGACTGCTTTTCACTTTTTCAAGAAACTGCTCATCCAACTAATAGGAATATATAACTGAATGTAGATTTTCGTGAGTTTGCAAAATCGCCATAGTCTGAATCTGAGTAACCTATCACTTCGAGATAGGTTAATTTTCTATATGTGAGCATATAGTCCTTTGTGCCTTGTAAATATCTAAGAACTTTCTTTGCAGCTTTTCAGTGATTCATTCCAATATTTCATTGATATCGACCTAACATTTTGACAACAAAACTGATATCTGGCTAAGTGCATGTTTGAGCATACATTAAGCTCCCAACTGTTGATGCTTAAGGAATAGACTCCATTTCCTTATGTTCCAAATCATTTTATGGACATTGCATTAGACTAAATTTGTTCCCTTTCTAAATTGGAACTATCCCTGAGGAACATATTTTTCATTTGAAATCTTTCTAATACTTTCTCGATATAACCTTTTGAGACAATGATAACAATCCTTGTGACCTATCATGGAATAATTCAATTCCTATCACAAAGGATGCCTCACCCATATGTAACATCCCACCCCGACAGGAAGGGTAAAATAGTAAATTTGGCATAGGATGAGATGGATTGGGATGAATTAGGACTATTCATGCATAATAGGATTGGTACATAATATCATTTGTGCACATGAAATTACTATATATGCATACATGACATTCCCGATTTTCGTGCCTAATGTAATTTTAGTGTGATTCACATGGTTCTTAGGTTTAAAAAAATTATTCTGAGTGCGCCATTGAGTGTTTTATATTTTACGGGATTTTCAGGAATTTTTCTGAAATTTTTCGGAGAAAATTCCCGGACCGGAAAAAAATCGCCAAGCGACGAACCGGTTGATTTTTGGTAGTAAAAATTTCTATCCAATGGCACTGTAATATTGGGTATATTATTTTGGGATTGAAATTAGGGCCATTGGACTAAAATGGGTCAAATTGCATTAGGGTTCCTATTTATTAATTTGTTTTTAGCCTATTTTGTCTTTTTCTTAGAATTTGCCTACTTGTCTTATTATTAATGGTTATCTAATGAACCTTAAGTTGGGCAAGCTTCCACGACTCTTCTCCTTGGAAGTATTAAAAAAAAATCACTTTTACTTGCAACTTGTTCCTTCATCCGATGGTGCTTTCTCCTTCCTTTCTCTTCGTGGGTTTCTTCTTCTTCTTTGTTTTTTTTCTCCTCCTTAATAAATTGCTACTCATCTCCACTTGTTCAAGTCCTCTTCTCCTACGTATGTCTTCCTCTTTTATTTACTAAATGGTGATGACCGTATGGTGTGTGAGGAAGATATAGAATTGGTGAAAACAATTTGGAAAAACAATTAAAGCTTGAAGCTTGTTGAGGTGAGAAATGTGTATTATGTTCTTTAATTTGTAGTTAGAAGCATGCAATGGGAATTATGGGGCATTTATTGTGATTATTGATGCATTAATTTGATGAAAATTAGTGTTTGAATTGGTGGGTATAAGACTAGGTTTAAGTAGGACTTGCTAAAGTCATATGATTGAAGTGTTTTAGCTTGTTTTGGATTGAATATTGATGTTTATTCTTGCATGAAATGTAAGAGGTAAGTGCTGCCAAATTATGGTGGTTATTCCTAGTGAATGTAGGCATGATATAGGGACTGATTTTGTGGCCAATTGAGATGCTTATGGTAGTAGAAATTGAATTGGTATGATAGGAAGTGAAGTTGGGAAGTG
>JANIHY010000178.1:228875-243187 GCA_027479065.1 Erythroxylum brevipes
CCCCCTTCATTCCCATCCACAGGTGATGAGAAGAAGATCGGGTGAAAGAAAGTGAAGGTTTTTGTTTGTCTGTATGTGTACCTATTGTAATCGTTTTGTATAAGTCGGTAATTATCCATTAAAGTATGACAAGCAGTCATTTCAAAATGTATGAGAGTTATGCAATTGTGTATAAATGAATTGATGTATATGAATGAGGAAATTATGTACGGATTTGAGACCTATAGTTGTATATGATTTTGGAATTTGTATATGAAATTGTGTATGATGTGGAATATATTTATGCTTGCTTTGGGAATTAGATTGGATTATGAGATTGGTATGTTGAGTTGAGAAAATTTATAGGGATTGGATTTGTATAATGTGTTTTGGTAAAATGGATATATAAGAGTATGATTCAAGGATTGAGATATGGGCATGAGGATAATTCCCAAGGAAAGGAAAATTTTATGAATTTGCATAAGTTGAATAAAGATGGTTATAAGAAAAGGAAAAGAAAAATTTAGACCGAATTTTGGATAGTTTGAGTTTAAGGTTTCCAACGCGACGTTTTTTTTCCTAAGAGTTTATTATCGGATGTCAGTACTTGTGTTTCAGTTCAAATGCTTTGTTCGATTTGTATTCGATTCGATTTGATTTGATGTTTGCTTCTGCCTTGTGTTCCTCTTATTTGATTTGCTTTCGTCTCGTTTTCGTTTTTCGTTTCTCCGGTTGGGATCTGGTTCTGGTTCCTGGATCGGGTCCCAACATACAGACCTTCATAATGCTACTTCTTGTGACATCATTTGATCATTTGTAACTTGACCATCATTAGCTGGTTCTGCATTAATATGTTCAATTTGTGTATTTGGAACACTAATTTGTTGTTATAGTATATTGCATATCCGTGATGCAACAAGAAGAATAACAACCGGTGGGATCACATTTGATGTAGTAGTTTCTATTCAACTAGGAGTAGTTTCTACTTGACTCTCGTGAATATCCATTTTTCGTGGTTCTCCACTCCTACTGATTGGACCATTCTCAATGAACCAAGCATTACAAGACTCAACTATTCCCGTACTATGATTAGGACAATAAAATCTATACCCCTTTGACTTTTTAGGTTAATAGATGAAGTAACCACTAATATTTCTTGCATCAAGTTTCCTTTTATGTAGATTATATAGCCTTGCTTCTACCGGACAACTCCGAATGTGAAGGTGTCGTAAACTAGGTTTCTTTTCTGTCCACAGTTCATAATATGTCTTAGGAACTGGCTTACTAGGAATCCTATTAAGTAGATATACAACGTCTTTAACGTATGCATCCACAATGATGAAGGTATAGTACTATAACTTAACATACTCCAAACCATATCTATAAGAGTATGATTCCACCTTTTAGCTACACCATTTTGTTACGGTGTACTAGGCATTATGTATTACACACATATGCCTTAACTCGCAAGAAACTTTGCAAATAGACCTAGACATTATCCACTTTTATCAAAATTTTCATAATATTCACCACTTCTATCAAGCCTCACTACCTTTACTTTTCTATCTCACTGCCTTTCTATCTCATTAACAAACACCTATAAGATGTCCACAGATTGAGACTCCTCATGTAGTAAATAAATATAACCATATCGTGAGAATTCATCAATAAAGTTAATCAAATATTTGTCATCGGCCTAAGAAGGAACGTCGAAAGGATCACAGATGTCAGTATGTATTAATTCAAGTAATTCACTACTTCTTGTGGTTGGCTTCCTTGATATATGTTTGGTTTGCTTATTTTTAATGCAATCTACACATATATCTCAGTCAGCAAAATCTAATTGAGGTAAGATTTCATTTTTTACTAACCTCTGTACCCTTTTCTTGGATATATAACGTAATCTTTTATACCACAAAAAAGTATAACATTCATTATATGCACTACGTTTATTTCCTATAATATGGTCAACATGAAACAAAGATTCAACAAGATCAACATCAAGATTGAAACAATATAAACAATCAATTAAAGTACAAAAACTATAATAGTACTTGTGTTTATATAAAGAAAACACACAATTTCCAATCTTAAAGTTAAAACCATCATCATCCAACTTTGTAACATAAACTAAATTTCTAGCACAGTCAGGAATATAAAGATAATTTTTTAGATCCAGATGACACCCAATGTCAAAGATTAATATGTATCTCCCAATGCCTTCTATTCGTGCCTTCATTTCTATTCCCCATATACAAGAATTTGTTAGTTCCGTTTATGGTCTGGATTGAAAGGAATCCATGTTTAACATGTGACACATGAGTAGTTACACCAGAATCTAACCACCTAGTATTATTAGGCACTTCAATAAGATTTGATTCAAAACATACTAAGACATAATATGTACCTTTCTTTTCGAACCGAGCCTTTCTTTTAGGGCAATCCTTCTTGAAGTGACCAGACTTTTTGTAGAAGTGGTACCTCTTATCTTTATGGATTCGACCCTCATTAAATTTGTTGAGAGCTTTGTCTTTATCTTTGCCTTTCTTTCCTGGTTTGTTCTTGCTACTACTAGTTCCTTGATGAAATGAGAGATGAATGAAGTATTCCTTCGTTTTCTTCAATCTTCCTTCTTCCTGAACCAACATGACCTTAATTTCTTGCAAGTTCTATTTTTCCTTAATTGTATTATAATTTACCTAGTATCGGTCGAACTCAAGAAGAAGTGAGTTGATAATAAATTGTACAAGGAAAGAGTCACTTACATCCATACCTATGGATTCCAACTTTGCAGCTAGATTTGACATATGTGTTACTTGATCATGAATAGGCTGTGACCAGTTAAACTTTTTAGTCGTCAGGTTACTTATTAAAGTCCCTACTATGGACTTGTCAGCTATATCAGATTAAGAGTATTCTTTAAGCTTCAACGTAAACGCCTTTGCATTGTTCATTTTAAGCATTGACAACTTTACATTTTCTGCGATTATCATTCGCATCAAATTCAAGTTCAGCCTGTTAGACTGTTCTCAAACCTCATAATAAGACTTGTCTATCTAGTCTCGGTTATGGCTGCGAGCCTCGCGTATGAAACTATGGCCAAGTCTAATCCATTACACCCAGTTGGCACTAGACTTGTTCGGGTCAATCAACATATTTCAGACCATTGAACTTGATTAGCTCATTTCCTAAAGCAGACAAATTAGTAGATGCTGCAAATACAATGTATAGCTCACATATTAATGCTTTGAGTAAACCTAAATGGATTCAAACTAACTAATACATTTTGATTATGCATTTAAATTCTCCTTTGGGTGAAATTTAAATACATATTTCTAACCTATTATGATGCATATATAGTTCACTATAATGGACAATCAATCATATTCTAGTCAGCATACATGCTATCTTTGAATATATAATTATATTGACCAAATATGTTGATAAAGTCCCTTTAATGTCATTAATTATAAGGAACGATCCATCTTTGGGTGACATCTTAGCATTGTAATTAATAATCGTAATTGTTCAGTTCAACTTTTATGTCATTGTAGCATCATATCATAATGAACAATTTAAACATTCACAATTAAATGATTAACATTTTTAAGCTAGGCCACTTTGGTGACTAATAAGCTTTCCATACAATAAACATTTAATTGGACGGTTATCATACATGACAAAATTTAATTTAATTAGTCTGGTCATTTTGGTGACTAACAAACTATTCTAAAGTACCACAATGTCATGTAGTACATTCAACATATAATAAGAAAATGTAATTCTAAGCATTGCGTAATATAAATGGTCAAAGTACCAATTAAAACATAATATGAAACAAAAATTATATTATGCATAGCAAACATATGCATAACTTTTATGCATATAAACTTAAATTAATGAAGCGACGGGCGAGTGCACAACATGTGCCTGTCGCTGGTCCCCTATGGCATATGACATCTTCCTCATTGCCCATTGAATCCATTATTTACTTCTTTGGTGGTCAACAAATGAAACAAACCTATGATGTTTTGTCACTCTAAACCATCCCTCTATATCTTGCTTCGGTCCATCCATAAATATTATGTTTCAGTTAAGCAATGAGAATAGCTTTCAAGTCCTTAGAACACTTATTCTATTAACATCCAAAAATCATCAAAACTTGTGGTTTGTTGTTATTTTGTTTCTATTTCTTTGTTCCTTTCATGGCAATGTAACAAAGAAAGTTATGTCATTACAAATACAGACAAACATTATATAGAAATGAACTAAAAATACAACCATACAGAACAAACAAAAAAACAAAAAAAAACCATACAGAAGATACAAAATCGTTCATGAGTGTAGAATACAAATAATGCAACATCGTGGCTCTGATACCAATTATAAGACAATTTAATGGATCGATTTATGTTGTCATACTTGTATCCATGATTGTTTTTTTTAAGGAGATTTATTCCCTCCCTTCTTCTATTCTTCTTTGATGTGTTTCTCCAAATGGTATAAATAACCCTTTTGATAAGTTGCTAAAACTTATGCATTCTTTCACCAACCATCATGCTGGTTTATTTTAAAAGAGAGAAGGAAAGGGCCTTTGACCCATTTGAGATCTAATATTTAATACCCAATAATCATTATCTTGGGTTTTTTTTTGTGAGACTCAAATCTATAAGTCATATAGGCCATTAAATAATTTAACAGAGAAGAGTCTAGAAAGAGAAGAGAAGCCAGAGAAATTACACAGAGAGAGAGAGAGAGATAGAATAGTAGAATATCATAGAGAATATTTAGAAGGAAAGACAACTGAATTCTGGTTTTTGCATGTCTATATAGTTATTAACATTTGGTTTAAATATGTGTGATAGTAAAGGGCTGTAATGTAGGAAGGATTTTTAATAATAACTAACCTGTTAACCAAATTGCTGAAGAAAGGAGTTCAGTTTGTATGGACCGATCAATCCTAGGAGAGTTTGAGGAGCTTAAGCAGAAATTAACTTTCAGTTCAATCTTGGTGTTTCCATAGAGTGGTAAAGTTTTTGAGATATATACTAATGCTTCGAGAATAGGATTGAGGTGTGTATTGATGCAGCATGACAAGGTGATAGCTTATGCCTCTCATCAGTTAAGATAGCATAAGTTGCATTATCTTACCCATGATTTGGAGTTAACAGTGATTGTACATGCTCTTAGGATTTAGAGACATTACAAATCCTTACAAAATATAAAAGCCTTAAGTATATCTTAACTCAAAGGGAGTTAAACTCAAGGTAGAGAAGATGGATCGAGCTGTGAAGGATTATGATTGTACTATTGATTACCATTCAGAGAAGGCTAATGTAGTAGCAGATGTTTTGAGTAAAAAAAGCTCAAGCATAATTGCTAATTTGAGTGGATACAGTATGACATCATTGGTGGAGTTGAGAGCATTGGATATGAAATTGGAGATTGATTAGTTAAGTGGTTTATCGGTGGCATTATAGGTCCAATTAGATTTGGGATCAAATTTGGGAGATAAGATTAGAGAGGCATAAGCTTGGGATTGCTATCTAATGCGAGTGAGAGAGGGAGTGTAACGAAAAAGGGAGACTAACTTTTCAATAAGAACAGATGGAGCGTTGGTGACTAGGGGACGAGTTTGTGTACCAGATGTAAATGGATTACGAGAGGAGATTTTGAAGGAAACTCATAGTGTACCATATGTTATGCATTATGGTACTACAAAAATGTATTAGAACTTGAGACCTTTTTTCTGGTGGCCAACAATGAAGAAAGATGTAGCAAAGTTTGTATTGAGGTGTTTGATATGTCAATAGGTTAAGGTAGAACATCAGGTCTCAGTAGGAAAATTAAGATCCTTAGCCATTCTGTCGTGGAAGCAAGGGAAAATTTCGATGGATTTTGTGGTAGTGTTACCAAGGACTAGATGTAGACATGATTCAGTTTGGGTGATTGTGGATAGTTTGACTAAATCAGCTCATTTGTTACCTTCATTTGTTACCTGCATAGTAGACAGATTCTTTGGATAAGCTTGCCAAATTGTATGTTGATGAGATTGTGAGGTTACATGGGGTTTCAGTGTCAATTGTATCATATCGAGATCCATAATTTACTTCTCGATTATGAAGGAGTTTATAGATAACTTTGGGAACTAGATTGAATTTTAGTATTACATTTCACCCTCAGTCGGATCAACAACTGGAGTGTACGATTCAGACATTGGGGGATATGATGAGAGCTTGTGTATTGAACTTTGAGGCTGATTGGGCTAGATATCTACCTTTGATAGAGTTTGCGTATAACAATAGTTATCATTCTAGCATCGACATGGCACCATTTGAGGCATTATATGGTAGGTGGTATAGAGATCTGATAAGTTGGGATATAAAGGGTGCTAGATTGTTAAAGGGATCTGTAACACCCCACTCTCGCAAGACACATACTTGACATCCTGAACAATATTCGAGTTCGTGCCCTGCGAGGGTGACATGCTAGAGCACTCAATCATACAAAACTCAGTACAAATTTGTTTTTTAACCACAAATATAAAGTGTGAAAATCGAAAACCAAAATTGGCCCACTTTATTTAAAAATATTTTCCATTCACATATACAATTATTACAAACATTAGTATTCAACAATCATTTGGGCCCATTTCAGATATAGAACAAATTACTAACATTCATAATGTCTTTACATTCCAATACAACACTTAAGACTACACTTTCAATACAACATAAAGAAATACATATATAGGTGCATACTAATCCCGACTCGAAACTCTTACTCGAAGCCTTTCTAGAGAACTATATAAAACTTGAAAAGCCACATTGCAATTTTGATGAGTTTTGCAAACTCAGTTGAGTGAACCATCATTGATGATTTCACCGGGTTACATACGCATATCACATATTTCACAGATATTCATTCAGATCATATTAATATTCCTGATATTCACATAACATGCTATTTCATATGATCACACAGTTCACGTAGCCAAGTATAGTAATAGTTCATATCAATTTATCACTCAATCTTATAATGCTATATGCGTGAGACTCATATTCATTCTTATTGTTAAGACCGAGTGCTTATCACATACTTATACAAATACCGGCCCATAGGGCTCAGTCAGACCAGAATCACGGACCATAGCTCTATGTGCAGAACATATATCACGGAGTAAAACTCTACATAGAAACGCTTCATACTGGCTACTCAAGTCATAATGCCTTTATCTGAGCATGCATTTTATGAAATGCATTAAATACTGATTATGCCACATCAGACAATCACATATGATATTCAATCAAAAACTCTGGACCTAAGTCCAGCATTCAACTTGCGTTGAGAATTCACATATCATATAGGATTTCACATCAAATCAGAACACTTCCAATACATGCCCAACTATTAAACTCCTCGGACTTAAATCCGGAATTCAAAAACAAATCACAAGTAGTTCAATTATATTGGAAGTTTAAACAAATAAAATAAATCCTAAGAAATCATCTAGGTTGACTCACAGTATGCTCCAAAATGCTATTGCCTGGATGGTCCGGCAGTGTCCGACTGGCGTCCAATGAGTTCTTCTATATCATACAAAACACATTTATAAATATCACACTTTTGCACAATTATAATTGTTCAACAATGTTCATGTATGTAATGGAATGTGTATAATGCATGTCCATGATAATCTCGGGTATCTTATCATCAATTACATCATAAAATCAATCTCATATCAAAACTCATTTAAGTATAATTTATACTTAGGTTTATGCCTCACAAAAACTATTAAAATCTCTATTCCTTTTTCATTGACTCACTTCAGATTTTTTCAAGTCACACTTTCAGGTCTACTATTCACATTCAATTAGAAAGCGAAACTGATGTAATTTGGTCATACTCTCTTATCAAAAAATGTTCCTCTATGTCTTATCTTTCCATTGACACCAAAATCACTCAATTTGTTTTGGTAATTTGGAAGATGCCTCAAATATTATTGGGTTGTTCATATTCAAAAACAGCATACTATGCACAAATTCTATCCAGAAATTCAATATCTTAGAGAAAGAATAAAAATTCTACTTCTTGATACAATTTGTAGGCCTATATATCTAGTTTACTCCAAATTAAAAATCATCTCATTTGGAATCCTATAGATCCATATTTAATCAAAATACTAAGGGGTGTTCAATAAAACAACACCAGTTCATACTCTTCCAACTGATACCCTTACTTTGATTCAATCAATCTTTTTCGAGTCGAAACCAAAAGCCATAAATTTTTATTTAAAGATAGAGGAATGTCTTATGAATCCAATGCTTTAAAAATTAGATCATTTGGAGGTTTAGAGAAGAAGTTATGGTAAAAAAAGTAAGGCTGTTCAGTAAAAGAGAAAATCTCAAATGAATGATCGTGCTTAAACACGAGGGTGCAAATTTCTCTTCACCTCCAAAGTCGCCTTTTTGGCTAACCTTCAATGTCACCGCCATGTTTTTGCACGACGGTGCTTTTTGCCTAAAATCTTAAAAGTCACCGTTGTGCTTTTGCACGACGATGCTTTTATACTTCTTTTTCTTCAACGATATCTGAACTTATAAACTCCATAACTTTTGATCTAGAACTCCAAAATTTGTAAACTTTATATCAATAGAAAGCTAAAAGAAAGATATACAAATTTCATGAAGACAATTTTGTCAAAATATGTCTAGATAAACACAGAAAATTCATGGAAGTTCAGATCAAAATTTTAACTCTCACTATTCATTCCCAATTTTTTTTTCCGACAACTTCTACTTTTCAAAAACCAACACTTCAATTTAATTTACTCCACTTTACTAAAATCATTCACGACAATCCACACTACCTCTAAAAATGAAAATTAACCAAGTTCTATCAAGATCATACAAAATTCAGATATCTATTTTTCTTACTCTTTAGGTTCTGCTAATTTCAACTTTTTATCACATTCACTATTTTCTTCTCAACCTTCATTTATAAACTCATTCCCATTTTAAACCATCATTTTACAACTACACTTCAATTCAAAAACCATTTTCTTGATCATCTCAAAGGAAAACACCAACTCATATAAACACACGCATACATATATTCATGCACAGTGAAGAAATCGAAAACAGAGTATACCACCTTTTCATACTTTCATTTCCTACACTCATCTAAAATACCATTTCATTGCTATTTCTAACTCTAAAAACAATTTCCACAACATCAGATCACTAGAAATC
The DNA here is from genome assembly GCA_027479065.1 of Erythroxylum brevipes. Lineage (NCBI taxonomy): Eukaryota > Viridiplantae > Streptophyta > Magnoliopsida > Malpighiales > Erythroxylaceae > Erythroxylum > Erythroxylum brevipes. The sequence continues at coordinate 238,106 of JANIHY010000178.1, forward strand.
CATCCAAAATTAAATAACTCTATAATCAAAATTTTCATCTCATCCACAGTATTCATGAATATATACACATATATGCCATGATTATGTAACTGATAGAAATTCATCAAATTTATTTCATAATTCCATAACTCTAAAGAATTTTTTCACTACTTACTTGTTGAAAACTCCAAAAACTTCAACTATCTTCAAGCCCTAACTTCATGCAAGAATCACGTATTCACTGTGAACATTAACCATCTTCTAGTTTTTCTTAAGGCAGAAGAAACAACTTGCAAGGTGGGATTGGTGTAAGAGAAGGAAAAACATAGAAGTCTCTTAGAAAGTTTTTGATGAAAAACTCTGTGTATTGAAGGGAAGTTCGAAGAAGGTGACACTTAAGATATTTTACTCAACCCTTTTTAACTCTCAGATAACTATAACCTACTTCTCTAACAAAATATAAAGTACTTAATACTTGTCAATTTTCCTACGGTCTAAACTCTAACTTAGTTTCCTTTAAAACTAACTCCATTAATTCTATCTTTACAATCCAACTATCTCCAAACCTTCTTTTGATTCCCTTTTTTTATTTTCCATAATACTCTATAAATTCTGAAATAAATCCTAAATTCACCAAAATTCACAAATATAATAATAATTCCACTAATCAATAAAATTTTCAATATAAATAAATTCCAAATTCATTAATCTCCCAAAAATCACAACTCAGTCCAAATATACCTGAAAAATGTCAATGAATGCATGTACAGTCATATGAATGTGTAAAAATGTGCATGACATATTTAACTTATGCATGACGTAAATTTTCCTAATTTCTCAGTGATTTCTCATAACTCGCTATTCTAGCCTTAACATGGATAACGGAATGTTACAGGATTGGAGTTGGTTCAGGAGACAATGGAGAAAATAAGTGTAGTAAAGTAATGCTTGAAGGCATCACAGGATCGACAAAAGAAATATGCCGATCAATATTGTCAGGAGATAGAGTACAATGTTGGAGATATGGTATTTCTTAGAGTATCACCTTGGAAGGGAATTGTGAGGTTTGACAGGAAATGGAAGTTAAGTCCAAGACATATTGGGCCATATGAAATTGTATAACATTTAGAGCCCTTAGCTTACATATTAGCATTACCATCAGAGTTATCACAAATTCTTGATGTATTCCATGTATCAATGTTGAGATGATACCGATCAAATCCTAGTCATGTTATATCGAGGCCTGAGATCAAAGTTACAGATGACATGACTTATAAGGAGGAGCTAGTTGAGATACTAGATAGACAATTTAGGAAATTAAGGAGACGGGAGATTCTAATGGTGCGAGTTTTGTTGAGTCATCATCGTTCTCCAAGAGAGGCAACTTAGGAGGTAGAGGATGAAATCTGACGTCAGTATCCTCATTTGTTTGGCTCCTCGGGTATGTAATTTAATGGACAAAATTCTCTTAAAAGGGGGAGAATTGTAAAGCCCACAAGTAAATTAAAACAACCCAGCAACCCAACCCACCCCTCAAACCACTAAACATGTATAAGAAAACCAACATCTAGAAATTAGAAGATGACCAATGAAAATCACCTTCTTCTTCATTTTCCCTCAAATTCCAACTGGAAAGTGTGTGAAACCAACACATGTTTCATCTGTAAATAACACTTACCTCATAGGTTCCCTCATTGTGTTTGTTTTGTAGAAAAATTAGAGGGAGTTGTGGAGGTTGACAATCTCAAAGTGTCTCACACTTAGGTAGATTTTTAGCTACAATCTTGAGACTTTTTTAGAATTTTGATCATCCTACACTAGTTTATAGTTAGATTGTATGTTTTAGTTATTTGGGACAATAATTGAAGTTGCATAAAAGGATAAAAATGGAAAAATGTGGCTGGAAAATTAAAAAAGGTAGATAAGAGAAGAGGAGAGGGTGACAGTGGTAACATCTTTTGAAAATTTAAGTTGAATATTGGAGCAGAATAGAAAATGTAGAAAGTGAAGGATATCTATAGAATTTAGTTGTTGGAAGGGCATTTCGGTATTAATTGAAATGGATGAGGGTAAAATGGGACTTTTAATTAGTTAAGGGTATTTTAGTAATTATAATGGTTATGTTAGTAAGGTTATTATTTTTATAATTGAGAATAAATTAGAAAAGAGAATAAGGTTGCATTATTAAGTGTAATTGGTTTTTTCGTAAATTAGCCTAATAGAATTTTGTAAATTCTAGGTCCGAAAGTCCGATTAAGGAGTAATTAAGATTATCAACTAGTTGACTCTGAAATTGAGATAAGGATAACCTTGGACTTTACTCTTAAAGAGTATCATTTTTATTAATAAATTATGTTTTCAATTAGTCATTAATTAAATTATTGATTAATGGTTTAATACATAAATTACAAGGTGTTTCATATTTATATTTTGTTATGTATATTGAAATGTATTGATTGTTAATTAGTCGAAAATGTGTTATTAAATAGAGACGGGTTAATAATATGTTGTGAATAATTGGCAAAAATTGAGAATTGGTGATTTGCCTAGAATATGATACATTCGATGGTCTTAGATGAATAAATTAAGTCGATATGAGTGGGTGGTGCCTAGGTATTTATCTGTGGAGCAAATATCAGGGCATCCTAAGTCCTGAGAATGTCCTATGTTGATGACTAGGTACCGGAGTGGTGTTGGGATATCCTATGTCTTAAGGATATCATGTGTCGATGGCTACGTACTAAAGTAGTACTGAGGTACCAAGAGAGATTGAGAAATTGAGGTACCCTGTGTCGATATTTATATATTTAATTATGTGTCTACTTGGTGAGTGAATATAAGGAGATGAGATACGAAAAGCCGACAGACAAATCATTGTATTTAAGCCTACTAAGTTAAGCTAGACTTAAGCAATTCAGTTAATTATCAGAAAAAATATAAATAACAGTTATGCATTAATTTTTGTGTTAATCATCATTTGGTAAAATTTTTGAGATGGGCGTTAATTGTTCGGATTAAAATAAGTATTAATATGTATATTTGTATTATATCAATATTTTAATCACTTGACTAAGTCTTATATTTTTTAAGTTATTTAATTTTACAAGTATAATAAGTTATCTTTACTGAATAAGCAACTAATTTCTTGCTTTTTTGCCTTTATTTTTTAGGAGATTGAGTGATTGCCGATAACTTAGTGTATAGGACATATCAAGTAGATTTTAGGTGGAGTTAGTAGATTAATTGAGTTAAGTTGTTCGAATGTATATATTTTAAGGTGTGACAATTTGGATAATTGTGTTACATAGAATATTTTTGTGTTTGACAAATAATCCTCTCTTTTGAATCTAATAAAAAATTAGATGGGTGATGATATAATTTAGAAACTATTTGGTTAATTATGTTATAAGTATTTGGAGCGTGTCTCATCGTCAATCATCTTAGCCGTGCCTGCTCTCTTTTTCCAATTTGCTTGTATCCCAGAAAAGTTAATACCAACATATGAAATTTTTTTTTTGGGTCAAAGAAACGGGGCAAACGCCCAAAAAGGAAAAGAAACTACAAGGCAGTAACGCGGGGCCAAGACACCCCAACAGAGTCGGCAAACAGGAGCGACAATATACCCGCAACAGGCGCACCAAACCAATGAACACCAACCGGAAGACGATAGCTATAATGAGCTAACCAATCCGCACAACGGTTGGCTTCTCGAAAAACATGACGAATCCGAACCACCCAATTTCTAGTCAGCAACTCCCGGATAGCCGAGTGCAAAGGAAGGCCGCCCTGCTGCGTGGCACTCGTGAGACTGGAGACCACCAGCGCAGAATCTATAGTCAAATCCACTCGATCATAACCATGAAACCAGGCCATAGTTAGGCCATGATAAACCGCCCATAGCTCAGCTTGTAAAGCTGAACAGCTCCCCAGAAGAGCACCAAAACCAACCAGCCAACGCCCGCTAGCATCGCGAAGAAGACCACCTGCCGTGGCCAGGCCATGACGTCCATTGGCAGAACCATCGGTGCTCAAATTCACCCAACCTTCACTGGGCTTTGGCCAACTAACCTCCAGAAGCCGGCGGGTCGGAGCAGAGGGAGGCGAAACATCCCGCTGGAGCTGTCGAGCCAGCAAGGCGTCACGCACGAGAGAATATACTTCACCTATAAGATGGGGAGGGGAGGAACCGGGAGTAAAACATCGCTCATTGCGCCAAGTCCACAGCTTCCAAAGCACTACACCGAACACCAGAGGCCAATGATCGTCAGTGTAAGATCCACGCAGTCCGCGAAGGTTACATTCCAGCCAAGCGGAAAAGTCGCCCCAGTAGAACTGTTGGCGATCGCTGCCATGAATAAGTTGATTCCAAATCGTGCGTGCCCGCCAACAGTCCCGAAAAACATGTGCCAATGACTCCTCATGCAGCGGGCAATCCACACAAGCTGGCGAATCAGTGAGAGAGAGTTGAAAGCGCCGGCCATTAGTCATGAGACGTTGTTGTGCCACAAGCCACAAATGCATCTGTATATACTTCGGCCCTGACCATGCCCAAATCAACTGCCAGACGGAGCTATGTGGCGGCCGCGCATGCTGGCGTAACAGACGATATGCAGAACGGGTAGTGAAGTGACCAGAAGGATCAAGAGACCAATATAATCGGTCAGCCGCCTGAGAAGGGCGCGGTGGTAAGACGGCCGCAATCTGTAACAGAACTTGGTGGGGAAGAAAGTCCCGGAGGCCAGCCCACTCCCAGTTGCCCTGAACATCCACATAATCACGAACTGAGCGAGCTAAATGGTCCACGAAAACCGGTCGCACTGAGTGAGAGAGTAAAGCACCAGGCATCCCGGGAACCCAATGATCCATCCAGAAGCGAACCTGAGTCCCATTCCCCACAGTCCACTTAGCCCCCACCAGGAGCATCGGAAATGTGGCACATATACTACGCCATAGGGGGGATGCCACAGAAGGACTATGCAGTTCAGGCGGAATGAGCTGATCAATTTTATATTTGGCACGGAATACTTGATTACAGAGTTTGTGAGGTTCCTGAAGAAGTGACCACCCAAGTTTCATATGAGCAGCGGCATTCATGGCCCCTAG
>JANIHY010000182.1:59448-83280 GCA_027479065.1 Erythroxylum brevipes
AAAGAAATAATTTTTATTTCTCACTTATAAAGTTATCCTAAAATTTAAATATCAAAATATGGTTCGTCCAATTATAATATATAGCAATCCTCTTTTCTTTCTCATAGGTGTTGACGTGAACAAGCTCCGCCTACAATTCTTGGAGTCCCGTATTTGTCCCCTGCCCAGGAGTTCATGACTTTGAGAGGGCCTCTTGTCCATGAAGGATCCAACGAGAGTCACCTCCCACATTCTCATTCCTTCTTTAAGCATATCCAGATCTGACGATACAATAGTTTTACCTTCTATTGTTGGTGGGCAGAATTGGATCTTCAAATCTGAGGAATCGTTCAATTCAACTTTGCATTTAGACCACAGTGATGGAATCAATTCCGAGGGCCAAAACGACGTCATTTGCGAAACGGACTCACACGACGGAGCTAGGGTGCATAGCTTGCGAGGAGCTGAGCGACGTCGGCGCCGGAAAAGAGGGGTGGCTGGTGGAGAACCCCAACCTCCATTGCGCACTCGGTGGCCACTCCATCGCAATCGCCAACGGCTCTGTCATCTTAATCACCGGTTGGGACGACGGCCCACGGTTCAGGATCCGACCCGAACTGTCACCGATCCAATCTGAGTTCATCACTGCCTTGGAATGGCTTGTTTACGACGAGATTCGAGTGATTGCTGTAGGGACCTCTTCGGGGTATTTGCTGGTTTATTCATTGGATGGGCATTTGGTCCATAGACAGGTTTGTTTTTGAGTATTCAAGCTTCTTTTGGTTAAATTTATAAAAGTCTGGATTTTAAAGATGGTGATATTTTGTTGTTGCTTTGAAGATGATATATCCTGGGAAAATTTTGAAATTAAGAGTTCGAGGAACTAAGAAAGATTTGACCCATGATTCTTACTCAAATGAGGTCTCAGTCGTTTTCTCTGGTGTAATTGCTCGCTTTGATGGCTCTGATATTCAGGTGCATATTTACGTAAAAGATTGTTTTGAACTTCTCTTAACGAATTAGTGCTTTGGTTTAAGACTGGGTTTTGCTTTTCTTTGGTGATTAATGTGTTATCCTTAGAATCTGCTGCAAGAATGGTTCCAAAATTCTCATGCACCGTTCTGGGATGAAAAGGAAATGAACTCAGAAGATTCGGGAAGCTTTTTCAGAAGATTGCATTACCAAATGTGGAATATTGGCAAGTACGGGTTGTGTGCAGATGCTGCAATTACTGATATTATGCCACCTCCGTTGATGGAAGTTCAGGTAATCACATTTGATCCTTAAGCTTGTAAGCGAATGCTTTCTTTAAGGGGCTTTGCAGTGTAGAGTAGCAAACATAGTTCACACTTTCTGGTGCTTGAGTTCAGCGATTTTTATTGTTGGGCAGTCAAGCCAACGTTATTATTGTGCTGTGACAATTGGAGAGAATGCTGTAATTTCTGCTTTCAGGTTTGTTTTTTGGTGCTTTGCCATGCAGTACTTTTTTCGATATATCTGAAAATCATTTTTGTAAAAATCAATACTTTTGACTGTAACACCATTATGTGTTATTTTGTTTTAAGGCATTTACTAAAATCTTTTTGAATCTTTTAAAGACTTTCAGAAGACAAAAATAGGTCTTTAGTGGGAGCTATTCTTTCAAAAGTGGTACCAGCAACATTTTCAACAATAGCTTCCTTCTCAAAAATGATATGGAGAAGCGAACCAACGTTTACCAAAAGGTCAGAAGTGAAGCCTCAGTCATTTGCTAAAGGTAAGTTTCTTGGTTATATTTTGTTTTGTAATTCATAGAGATTTATGTGTCTAAAGTACTTAGCAAAAGTATGCTTCCATTAGATTTAAACCTATTTACTGTTATATTTCAGCCTGATAGGTTCTCATATGCCCCATCACAGTCATGCTTGTTTTCTATTGCCTAGAGTTGTATGTTGTTAGTCAGTTTACGTCTCACTTGTGTGTGTAAAATGAACAAACAAGATTGAAAGGGTTGTCATTGACAATTTTTGCCATTTACAGTTGTTAAAGATCTTAAAGATTTAATATTATTGTTTTGTATAATTATATATAATATTGTAACTCAAATATCCTATGGTAAAATAATTTAGTTACTCTATTAAAAAATATTAGTATTAGCTTGTATTTTTCCTGCTATTATCAATAGATTGGTTAAAATTAGTCAATAGCATATTTTAGTATCTTTGTATTTGTGGGTTTAAGCTTCATAATAAAACCATGCAAATCTTGTGTTCTTTCTCTTTACGCTTTCTCATTTAGTCTATTTTCACATGGTATTAGAGTCTAAAGCCATATTTCTGAAAGCCACAAGCATCATCTTTAGAATCTATTTTCTATGTTAAAGAAAATTGCTGCATCATTACTCTCCATCTCCACTGACATTGAGCTTGTTCTACTTGTCAAATTGCTTCTTTTCCTTTCTTTTAGTTATTGACTTAGTCACTACTTTCTCCATAATTCCCTTCTCAACCATTGACTACTTCTTCATACTCTTCTCCTCTAGCTCTTTTACTAGCATCACCCCTCATATGTGTTGTTTTAACCTTCTTTCTCTACACAACAGACTCTAAAAAGACCTTGACGTTGATGTTACCTCAGATAGATATCATCATCATTGTTGAGCAATTTGCATCACCATATTGCCCTAGATCTAAGTAGTATCATTGAAATACTCTAATCCCTATCACCTCCTCACTCACCAATTCGCTCCTTCAACATTAAACTGGTGCCTCGATATTCAAAGCATTTTGTGTTTAATAGCTATTAGGTAGGAAAAATATAAAATTGTTTATCTATTTCAAAAGGGCTCCTTACATCATCATTTGAAATATCCACATCATCATCATCATTACACTCAGTTTGAAGTTTCACAATAAAGTGGGGTCTCGAGAGGTCTGATAGTATGCAACCTTATTCTTACATAGTAGAGAGGCTATTTCCGATCGACCCACTTGCAGATGTGACAATAAAAAAGTGATGCAGGTTAACGAATAAATAAATAAAACTGTCACGCTAAATCATTATGTAAATAAAATCACAATAAATACATAACTAAATAAAAAATAAAATATAACTCGACTTTCAAAAATATTTTAAAACTAAAATATAATGAAATGTATCACCTCTTTATCTTTAGAAAAGCACTAATACCCAAATGAAAAGAGAATAATAAAGCATCAAAGAATAAGACTTTGAATTATACAAAACACGGAAACCCAAAAAAAAAAATGAACATGTAGAAATACAAAATGTCTGAAACCATAAGATCATTAAACATATAAATTCAATCTTGACATAAACCCAACAATATTAGATGCAAAGAGATCAACATAATAAAACCTAGAAAGTATTAAACACTAAATCAAACAAAGAAGCTAATATCAACCGCAAAAATAAATAAATAAAGAATAGAAATTTCAGAAAACCTAACAAAATCTAGAAAATACCAAAGCAGAAGAGACTGATTAACCAAAACTATAGCTAAAACAAGGAGGTTGCGAAGAAGGAAGAGAGAGTGGGAGTGCCAAGAAAGAGGGAGAGCAACACAGAGATACTTACGCGTTGAATACTAATATTAACATCAAAACAATAAAAGCTACAACCAGTCGTCACTTTGCAATCTGCCATTTTATAATCAATGACCAAAAAGAAAGTTTCCTTTTTTTTCACCAAAGAGGAAAAGAAAAACTAACCTGTTTGTTGTAGATATTGAAGTAGATATTGAAAAGGTACTAGAGCCAAACAATAATCCAAGCATCGAAATCCTTCCAAAGCTCGTTGTGAAAAACTAACCTCTGTGTGACCCGTATCTATTTTCATTATAAGTAGCAAAACATGAAAAACCAATGCCTTACCCACATCTTTACCCAAAACCTTAGCATAATATGTTGTCTGTCTCTACTAGTATACACATTCAGATGTCCACCCAGGTTCTCGATCCCCTCCTTTAGCTCTATTGCAGATCTTATCTTAGTGTTGCTTCGTCATAGGATTTAAAGACCCCAAGAATGAACACCAAATTCTAAAACCCAAATACGACTAGAAACACAAGCATAAAGAGCGCACCTTGGATTGTTTAGAGGAGTTTGGAGGAGAGGAGTCAGGGGACAAGAGAAAGGCAAGATGGGTTACACACACACACTTCTTGGAGGTTAAAGCAAAACCCAAAACAGACAACTACCATACTTTCATCACCATAAAAAAACAGACAAGAAGCTCGCAAAAACCTTATGAATCTTCAAAGACAACCTCAAATTCTCCGGAAGCACATAGGTAAGAGAGCAACAACAACAACAACCAACACAACCGATATTTTCTACCTGCTTTTAATAGTAAAATAAAGCGATTAATAAAAGACAGATAACAAATAGTGCTTCCTAATTAATATTCTCCTAAGATTCACACTTGATCACACCCCAAAATTTTATTATTAGCGAATAAACTCTTAGATTTGACTCAACATAGGCTTCTTTTGTTTTCTTTCCTTTTTTGTGAACTTGAGACCCATCATCCCTTGAAATGAGCAGTGCAAGGTCTCCATAACTTGAAAATCAATGGAGGAAGATACCCATCCAAGATTTAACCAAAACCTCATATGAAGAATCTATTCATTTCCTAGATCTACTTCTGTTATCAATCCTGCATGATTAGTAAAAGAAGATAAATAGACAACAACCCATAAACAATAGCTGGGAACAAGTAGCCAAATTAAGCACGAACTTATGCAAATCAAAGAAGAAGCGAGATGAGATCTTGGCAGATCTAGGTAGAGAAGAGATAAGAATAGAGGGAACCTAGCCGCCGTTGAACATTGAAGTGGAGCCGAAGCAGATATACCGACGATCCCTAAAACCAAACCTCTACATCTACTCATGCCTCTACATAACGGTTGTAGCGAAGGATCTTTTAACTTAATTGATTTATTATTAGTATTATAAGTATCCAATATAAAAATATTACTTTAATGTCTTATATGTTACCCAAATAGGTCCTATAGAGGTTAAAAGCCTCTTCAAGTGGACAATTACTTCAATCTTCAACATGCTTTACAATCAATCTCTTCATAAGATCAATTTTTATTGGGTCAAATTGTACATCAAATGCTTTGATTTTGTCAAATCAATTGGATCTACATGTTGCTCTTAAGTATTCCCTGTTTAATTTGTTCTTTGCTTTTTCTTGAAGGTGAATATTAGATTAAGTTGTAATTCACTTGCAATTAGTCTTGAACTTTGGCACATTCTTAAGGAATTAATTACGAGTAAAACATTAGTAACATGATATTTTTTTACCAAAACAAAGGGTATAAATCACCTTCGTTCGACATTATATTTAAATCGTTTGAGGGATTCTGTTAAAGAATATTAGTATCAACCTGTATTGGACTGCTATTATGAGATCAATTTAATCAATAACACCTCCTAGTATCTGTGATCTTTGTATTCGTAGCTATAATCTTTGTATCTTTGGCTATAATCCTTGTAGTTAAACTAGTAATTCTTGTATCCCTTTTTCTCTTTTCTGTTTTCATTTATTCTCTTCACAACAATATTTATGATTGTTTCTTCTTTGGTTTACAACCTTTGCACTTAGTACTGTGTTTTTTTTTCTTCTCTTGGTTTAAAGTTTTCCTTTTCATTTGCTCATTCTTGCTTTGCACCTAGCTCACGTGTGCGTGTGTTCGCTGGAGTGGATTTATGCATGTGAAGAAGTAGAAACCTAGAGGAATATTTAACTAAATATGGAATTTGTTTCACTATTTAATAAACCCATAGTCAACGGGAGAAATTTTTCACAAACTTACTATTAAGCTAGCTTGTGTTGTATATGTAACCATGTTCAAATAAAAGCTATCCAAAACTTTTTTGATTTCCTAAAGCTATAATTTGTGGCAGCTTCTCCATTAACAAGTTTGATGGATCATCCAAGAAAAGGTGAAAAGCTAACATTATCACCTAGTGGAACATTGGCTGCAATAACTGATTCACTTGGTCGTATATTGCTCTTGGACACTCAGGCTCTTGTGGTGGTGCGACTTTGGAAGGTTAGATTCTGCCATTTATGTGTTTAATCAATTTCTAGTGCAATTATCTTGTCTCCATCGTTAGATTTTCTTGTTAGGGATATCGAGATGCTAACTGTCTATTCACGGAGATGCTAGTTAATAAGGATAGTGCACGTGCAAGTTCCTCGAATTATGAACTAACAAAAGGTGATTATTGCCTGTGCCTTGCTATTCATGCACCTCGGAAAGGAATAATTGAGGTAGCTCTCTTTATAGCTTTCTTGCCTTTTACTGCTTCATTTTGTCTTCATGGATCATAAGAATTATGTTATACTTTAACAATTTACTCTTACAACTATGGTTTCTCCATAAAATATGAATGTATTTGAATTACATTAGATGTTCTTGGATGCCAAAGCATTCTCACTTCCTTCTGGTCAATATTGGTTTGAATCAAATGCATCGAAAATTTGTTAACAAGTAGATGAAATGAATATAGAAAATGCTAGGAACTAAGCTGAAAGTCTAGAAAGAGATCATTTACAATGAGTATTAGTTGTTAAACATTCAGTTACTATTTACAATGAGTATTAGTTGTTAAACATTCAATTACTTTTATTGCTTCATGTGGATAACTTGGCAATTGAGAGGTCCAAGTTATAAGTCTTTGTCGGCAAATTCAATCCAAATTGAAATGATGCCAATAACAATGCAGAACAAGTACACATTATCTAATTCAAAACGATTTTCTGTTCTAATCCAATGTTTTGTTTGGTCAATTAAGTACGTCCAATCGATCATTCAACTATTGCTTTATTGCAACTCAAAGTTGAGTGGATCTTTCTATTAGTTACTGTGTGAAAACGTAATCTGTATGATTATGTCCATAAAATCTAGTACTAATTATGTCCATAAATTTAAGATAAAGTATCCCAATGGGATCTGACAAATCTGTACAAATATAGTTCCTATTTTATACTAAGGTTAGTGTGTATAGAGGTAATGTATGTTTGAGTCAGATATGGAAAAAAAAAATTCCTCCTCAAATTTTGTAATAGTTATTAGAGCTATAGGGTTTTCTAGAACTAAAACCTCTTGTTGTTTAGCCATTCCTTTCCTTGTACTCTACTTTCTGATATCAAAATGGATTATCTTTGCCAGCCTTAATTTTGGTTATTTCTACTTCCCGTGAAAGGCCTTAATTACTTAAAAAAAGTTTTTTAGTCCTTGGAGATGTCAGAAGTTGTAGAGAAGACAACTATACCCAACAACCTAGCGAACTCCAAAGTATACATGTTGCATATAGATTAGATGGGAAAAATTACATAAGTGGTCCCAACTTGTTTGTACAGTGCTAAAATAAAAAGGGAGGATTAGTAATATGATAGGTATTGGACCTAAGCCAGAAGATCCTTGGTTTGAAGCATGAAATCAAGAAGACTCGATGATTATGGCATGGTTATGGAATTCTATGATTCCTAAAATTAGAGACACATACATGTTTTTGAATACTGCCAAGGATATTTGGGATGCAATTCAACAAACCTATTCTAAAGCTAGGGAGAAGTTAAAGTGAAGACAATTGCTGTAAAACAAGGAAACCAAACAGTCACTATGCCAACCAACATAAATCCTTATGGCAAGAATTTGATCTTTGCAAAGTGGTAAAAACAAACTGTCCTAAACATGCAGTTGTTGTAAAAGACTTCATTGAGCAAGGTAGGGTCTGTAATTTTCTTGTAGGACTCAATCCTGAATTTGATCAAGGATCTAGATGCTTGGCAAACCAGAGATACCATGTTTTAATGAGGTTGTGGCACTAATTCAAACTGAGGAAAGTAAAAGAACACTCATGCTTGAATCACAAGTTATGAACAACTCAACCATGGTGGCTAGTGACAACAATAAATCAGCCACAAACATGGAAAGAGCGTCCTATTTTGAGATTGGAAAAAATAGTCAACCAAACACATGATTATCTGTGGTGCACTTATTGCAAGAAGGCACACCATATGCGGGAAAAGTGTTGGCAGCTTGTTTCCTTAAAGTAAAGAATGGGAACAGAAAGGAGAGCAGTCAAGGAGCAAAGCCTAAATCCAGGTTGGTGCGGCACAAAACAGTGAATTAGCACTATAAAAGCCAAGCAGACATAGCCATAAGAGGCTGAGAGGGTGAGATAACTTATTAGCAACCCTAAACACCCATTAGTTACTTGTTCTTTGGCATATTCAAGTGAGCTTTCATTCTCTATTGGAAATGTCTCATGTACAACCTCTGCTAACTCATAGGCCATGGACTCCAGAGCTACTTGCCATATGATTCATTCACCAAACATTTTTTCCACCTATTTCCATGTCCTAGTAGTAGAAAAATAACTATAGCTTATGACTCTTTGACAACTGTAGCAGGTGTGGGAGATGTTAAAATAAGTCCTTCACTAACCCTAAGAAATGTTCATGTCCCTAAATTATCCACAAACCTTATCTTTATACAAAAACTAACTCAATATTTTGTTGCAATGTAGTTTTCATCAAAGTTATTGTGTATTTTAGGACAAGGATTTGGGAAAGATGATTTGACGTGCTAAAGAATGGATGGCCTATACTACCTGAAAGCATGGAGTCAATCAAACATTTTCAAGGGCAGATTCTCATTCCTTTATTTTAGAACTTATTTCATCTGATAAAGAAAAAATTTAGCTTCATCATCACCAACTTGGACATCGCTCTTTTAGGATTATTAAAATTCTATTTCCTTCTATGTTTAAAGGTTTAGATGTTGAAAATTATATTGTGAAGTGCGTGAACTTGCTAAACACGAGCATATACCATTTCCAGTTAGTAATAAAAGAAGTCCTTTTCTTCTCATTCATAGTGATATTTGCGGACTTTCTCTTATTCTTAACGTCTATGGGGCAAGATAGATTGTCTTATTCATTGATGATTGTATTCGTGTCAATTGGCTTTTGCTTTTCAAACACAAATTTGAGGTTAGTAATACTATTCAAATTTTTGTTCGATGGTTAAAAACCAATTTGGAGTCCACATCAAAAGTTTTTAGTTAAATAAACCTGGGATTAGTTTAATCAATTCCTAACTCCATACTTTTGAAAGGAAAGGATAGTCCACGACTCTTGTGCTAATACTCCACAGCAAATAGGGTAGTAGAAAGAAAAAAACTTTCATCTCCTTGAAACAATCTGAGCCTTTATGTTCCAAAAAAAGATGCCTAAATCTTTTTAGAGAGAAGTTCTTCTTACAGCAACTCATCTTATCATTCATTTGCCTCCTAGGATCTTAGGATTCATGAGTCCCATGGAAAAACTCTCAACCTTCTAGCCCACACTACACATTGCTAATAATCTTGTTCCTAGAGGTTTTGGGCACATATCATCTGTCCATGTTCATAATCAAACCGAGGGAAACTAGATCCAAGGGCAATACAATGTGTGTTTGTGGGATATTCATCCACTCAGAAAGGATACAAGCCACCCTCCATCAAAGAAGTTTTGTCTCAAAGAATGTCACTTTTCATGAACCTGAGTCTTACTTCAAAAATCCTTATCTTCAGGGGGAGAATTCAACAATGGAAGATAAGGATAAAGACTACTTACTAATCACTTTTCAGGCTACAAAATGATCATCCAACTATCCTGTATTTACACCTAACCAACTCGACCTGAATTGCACCACCTAAACCTGCAATTGAAGAATTGTGACAAGCATTTACAATTGAAATTCTCAAGAAAAAATAGATTTTGCTCTTGAAAACATGAGATTTGGTAAAGGGCAATTGTTTGCAAGGAAGAAAAAGGTTTCTACAAAATCTATTCAAGTCTAAGAGTCCAATCCAAGTCCTGAGATTGAGGTAACGATTTCTAATCGTTTTTACAGAATGAAATTGAATTTCAAGTAAGTGATGATAACTATGATTTTCCTATTGCTATTAGAAAAGGAGTGCGAGAGTGCAAAAAAAGACAATTATATCCTCTTGCACATTTTTTTTGCAAAAAGGGGAAGTTTTTGCAAGGAAAAAGTTGCTACAAAATCTTTGCAAGTCCAAGAGTCCAACCCAAATCCTGAGATTGAGGTAACAATTTTTAATCTTTTATTACAAAATGAATTTGAATTTTAGGTGAGTGATGATAACTATGATTTTCTTATCACTATTAGAAAAGGAATGAGAGAGTGCAAAGATGACCTTTATATCCTCTTGCACATTTTTTTTTTGTTCTAAAAATTGTTCACCATCGCATAAAGCCTATTAGTCTAAACGCCATTACCATGCCTATTAGTACAAAGGTTTTTCTAGACACCAAACTTATACCAAAGTTGTGCATACTTCTTTGTACAACAATCTCACTTAGGTCTATTTAAGCAAAGATATAGCCTTCTCACGTGATCGTTGACCAACAAAATCTTGTTCTCTTATGCTTCATGACCCTCAAAGTATTTAACTCTCGCACTTGAGTAAGAATATTACAAAAGTATTAAAAAATCATAGGTAACAATAAATACACGAGAGCTACGGTAAAAACTAACCTTTATTACTTCCTTAAAAGTATATAAAGGAATGTTCTCTCTCATTATGTTCCTTCCCCTCTATCTCTTCTCCCTAAGAGCAAGACTCAAATAAGCTATTTGTAAGCACTTCTAGCTTTACAATTCAAAATCTTAATTGAACTGGACTAACTAGATCACCTCTATCCTATCCTTCTTAGATTATATCACACTAACCAATTGGATAACATCTCAATCCAAATAGGTCTATTTTCCAATAGGATTTAGCTACATCACAACTAGGAAGATAAGAAATTATGTTTAACTGTGAATGATGCAGCCATATCTATAAAGAACTCTACTATCTTCAGATGATCCTCCTATATGATCTTTATCTTTTACAATTGATGTATATCTATTGTGATTTTATCCGCCACATCTTCTAAAATCTCTCTTTGATCCCTATCCATTAATTATAAGTCATCCAAGCGCAAAGCCTTTCATAGTAAACTGGTCCGGTTACCCATGCCAAGCCATTATTCATGATCAACCTATTTGAGCACATTAAGTCCGTAGAGCTCTCAGATGTCTCTCTCATGCATGTGATCCAGCTAACCTTTTAACCCAAGATTCATCTTAAGTTATCTTTTGGTCTCACATCTAAATATTATCTCATCAAAGATTTTCTCCAATTTACATCATTGCATGTCTACTCATCGACAATGCCTATTTTCTTTGTCTATTTACAAGTTTTTGCCTTATTCCGTCACTTGGAGTATCAAACATTGGTCAAAACTCCCTAATGCTCGGACAATTTCGCAATTAGGATTTAAGGGTTTCCAACCACGTTATTTGAGGCTTTGTTTATGAGAAATGAAAACAAGTTATGAATGTGGAGTGGCGGCATCGGAGAAAAATAAAACTCGGGAGTTGGTGAAGTTGTCGATTGGGAAGAAATTGGTGAGATGTAAATGGATGTACACAATTAGATATAGAGCAGATGGATCAATAGAAAGATACAAGGTTGATAGCCAAGAGATATACATAAACCTTTGGAATTGATTATCTAGAGACTTTTGCTCTAGTTGCTAAGTTGAATACTTTTAGAATTTTATTTTCACTTGTAGCTAAGTATAGTTGGGAATTACAATTTTGTGTGAAAAATGCATTTTTACATTAAGAACTAGAACAAGAGATTTATATGGAGATTTTGCCAGGTTATGGAAAGAAATTGGCTACTCATATTGTTTGTAAATTGAAGAAAGCATTGAACAAACAAACAATCACCACGAGAATGGTTTGGAAGATTTTCAAGAGTTATGACGTCTATGGTATACAAACAAAGCCAAGGGGACCACATGTTGTTGATTAAAGCCTCATCTATAGGAGGAGTCACAATTCTCTTGGTGTATGTTGATGACATAATTGTGACATGGGATGATGTTAAAGAGAGAGAGATCTTAAGTTAACGTATGTATTAAGAATTGAAGGTACTAGGGAGGTTGAAATATTTTCTGGAGATTGAGGTTGCCAATTCTAAGCGGGGCATTTTTATCTCCTGAGAGAAATACATCATATATCTTCTCGAGGAAATAGGTAAAACAACATGCAAACCTGCAAGTACTCCAATAGATTCAAATATTAAACTTGGAATAGTGGAGGAAGATAATACAGTGGACAAGAGATCATATCAACGCCTGGTAGAAAAACTCATTTATTTGTTTCACACACAACCAGATATGGCATTTGCAATTAGTGTGATTAGTTAATTCATGCATAATTCAAAGGAAATTCATTTGCAAGCAGAAACTTTATCAACCCAGCACAACATGGTAGAACAAAACACGTCGAAGTTGACAAACACTTGATCGAGGAGAATTTGGAGAGTAGGTTGATTTGCACACCTTACGTATCTCCACATAGTCAACTTGCAGACGTACTTACCAAAGTGTTAAGTGGTCCCATGTTTCTAAGCGTTGTATCCAAGCTGGAAATGCTTAATGCCTATTAACCGGCGTGAGGGGGAGTGTGGGAAAACGTAATCTGTATGATTATGTCCATAAAATATAGTACTAATGATATCCGTGAAATAAGGATAAAGTATCCCATAAATCATGTGATCTAACAAATCTGTATAAATTTACTTCTGAAGTTGTACTAGGGTTAGTGTTCTAATGTATGTCTATTAGTCAGATATGATTAAAAATTCCTCCTCCAAATTCTCTCAGTTACTTCTGTTTATTTTCTTTGATATTCACTCTGTCAAATAATAGCATTGGACTGTTTATCTTCTGTTGGTGTAATGCCTTTTTATTTCCACAGCTGAGGTTAATCTTTGTAATCCATTTGCTAAAATCTTCTTCTATATGTTTTATAGACTCATGCTATTCATTTTGGTTGTTAGATTGCTTTTCTTTTATTCCTGATTCCTGCCATGCCCTCTATTATCGTCATCTACTGTTTGCTTTTCTTTCCTTTCAAAATGCAGTGTCCAATTAAAAAAAAGAAAAAAGAAAAACAAAGAAGAAGGTGGGGATTGAGTTGCCAAATGGTTTGTAGAAGGAACATTCTAACTGAATATCTCCATGCAATAGTTGTTTAAGATCAATAGCCAGAAATCCGGTCTTTGAAATTCTACAGCAGTTGTATCAGGTGTTAGATAGTTGGTAGTAAACCTGAATTGCTAGATGTCTTGTTTCCTGCTAGCTGAGAATTTTCTACGTATTACTTAACTAACGAGTTTATGTAAAGAACTGCATTTTACTGCAATCCAGTGTTCTTGTTTTGAAATTGTATTCTTTGATTTTATTCATAGAATGATTCTTTTTCTTTTTTCTTATGTTGGTCATTCATGTAGGTCTGGGAGATGAGAACTGGACCGCGTCTTCTAACTGTTCAGTGTGCTAAGGGGAGTAAAATATTACAACCAGCTTATAGGCTTGGATCCTCTTTGAACTCTCCTTATGTTCCTTTGGACGTGTTCTTGTTACATGGGGATTCCGGTCTGTTGTCAGTTATAAATCATTCCCTTGTATGAGTTTCTGGAAAAACTATTCTTTAATTTTGTTTAACCTTCTGCTCATGGTAATCTTAATGATGCTATATTATAGGAAGTTAGGTTGGTATATATAAAAAAGATATGGTGATTATCTGAGTTAGAGAAAGAAGCAAATTTTTAGTGCCCGAGAGGATAACTCAGTAGCATTAGCATGATAGACCGTCTTTGCAGTAACGACCATCAGAATTCGGAAGAGGAGAACGGAAAGAGTAGAAAGAGGGGTGATGAGTAAGAAATGAATTCCAAGCACCAGAGCTATATCAAAGTAACCCATGACATCCAAAAAGTGATATTAATCGGTGAACATTAGAAAGCGCATCCTGCTAGAGACTAGAATCAGATTCTAAGAAGTGAAAGAAAGATACCGTCCTAAACCAAACAGTCAGAAAAAGAAGGGTCTGAATGTTTTTGCCAAAAAAACAACAGATGATTCTAAATGTTCTTGCAAACATTCAATTTCTTTTTGGATTATGGCAAAAAAGTTTGTTCTAAACTTTTAAGACCATCCTAAAACTTAATTTTAAAAGTTTGTTCCAAACTTTTAAGCTCTGTTTGGAGTAAACAGAGCTGTCTTCACTGCTATTAAGAATCTGACCCAATAACAGAACTGCAACTGTTTTTTTGGCTTCACACACATAATCAACATATCCTCCCTTCTTTTTTTCCCATTCTTAATAACTGTTAGGAGAGATTGTCCAAGATCCATCTCAGTGGCAGGCCTTAGAAATATCAACACAACAGCCTCCACTAAACTGATGTTAAGAAAAGCCACAATGCATTCCACATCAGAATTAACTCTCTTCAGTGCTTGGATGATCCCTTTGTCTCTTGATCCCAACTCAGAAAGGATAACTGTAGCTTTTAATACTTTTGGATCGACATAATCGAAGATTATCTTTATAGATCTAATAACAAATAGAGGACTTGAAAGCAAGCTCTGTATATCAAATTCCATATTTACTTCCTTCCAAAATCACTCTACTCAGATAACAGCCATTTTAGACTTACGAAAAATTTCTAACATACAAAGATTGTTAATGGCTTGTCTCAGCTCCCTAATTGTGACATCAATGGTGGCTTGGCTAATGACACTATTAAGAGAAGGAATATAAGGCATTCTTGATGATTTGAGGCTTGTGTTAGGAAATCAAGGCTACATCTGATCTTGTATACAGTGGAACAATATCGAAATATTTTTGTTAGACTTATCAAAAGATAAGATCACTTAAATTTTATAACATGGTTAACAAAAAAAGTACGAATCTTAATTCATACTTTATTGTCAAACTTGATCCTAAGATTTTGGCCCAGTCTAGCCTGATTTTGTCTTGGATTGACTGAGCCATGGGCCAAAATTGATCAGGTCACAGGCTAAGGTCAAGCTAAATGCGAGCCGGCCCGACCGTAACATCAAAACGATGTCATTTAAAAAAAACCTGTGGTCCATCAAACCACGGATCGATTAGCCCTTGGTTGGGTCGGGCCAGGAGTAGCCTGGGCCCAACCTGTCTCATTGACATCTCTACTTGATCCTTATCTTGTTATTTTCCTTAAACTATTTTTGAAATTATCTTATCTTAACTATTGTAGTTGCACAGATATGCAGTCTTTGATGGCATCCACAGAATATGGTGAGAAAATTCTAAAACTATTATAGAGAGAGTTAGGCAAGAAGTGTTAGCGTCATTGGAGCTTAAGCCTATTTATAATAAATTTTGAACAATTTTAGTAATTTAATTTAAAATAAAATTTACATAAATTATTCCCAAATAAGTTCATATATGTCATATTGGTTATTATTTATTAAATATCTCATATTTAATCATAAAGTTTCTCAAATATTACAATCAGATTCAACTTAATTAAAACGCATTTTTTTCTCTTTAACTTGTTCTTTATATGTGGTTCATTAGATTCTTATATATGTTGACAATAGATACATATTATAATCATAATCATATTTATGATTAGATAAACTAAACTTTTTTAATTATGCTTTAATTATCTAATTGAATAATTTATATCAATATATCTATATTGGCATTTAACTACTCATCATGACTATCCAAATATTTAGGAATGTCAAAGTGGTTTTAACTAACTTTATCATGAATGATTTTTTTCGTATAATTCAATCATACAATATTCTGATTAGATATGAAGCATGAAAATAATATCTATTCTATTAGATTATATTCATGTTTGTTCTCCACTATTAGCAATTGGTTCTATTAATCACTTTAGAATGATGAATCCTATATTGATCACTCAATTATCTCTATATAATTCATATTATATCCAGTGACTACCAATTGAACTATCCTTGACTAAAATGAGTCATAAGTATTATCAAAATATAGCAATCCATGTATAAGATACTTTATAGATCTTAACTCAAATAATCACTTATATAATCATCACAATGAGACTTTTTAGAGACATATAAGTAATTTTTCAAATAAAATTCTCATATAGTTTCAGTTCAACAAACCAGTTCTCCAACAAGCACCCAACTAATACAAATAAAGATAAATAAAAACAAAGAAAAGTTAGACCTAAAAATACTTATAATATTTTGGTGGTAATGATGTGGGTGATGGAATTTGGAGACACTTCATGCCATAAAATTCTAGCAGTTAACTCCCTATAAAATAAACACTAGAAAACCTAGGAATAACAATGTAGCAACACAATAAACTAAAATAATAAAATAAAATAAAAACATCCTAATTCTTAGGTTGCCTTCTAAGTAATGCCTCTTTCACGTCATTAGCTTGACAAACTCTTCATGATTACACTCAACCTAGGTTTATTATTAGTGGCTTACATCTACCCGTGTCACCTAATTTTAGTTTTTTAGCTTGTAAATAAGCTACATATTGCAAGATAATGAGAAGGACAAAATTGATAAAATTAAGAAAACATAGTTAGTTCAATAATGTCTTTTTTTGTTACAAACTATCAACAAAATAGGGAATGATGAAACTCCCTGAATCTTCAGTTGAATCCAACAGTTTATCTTGTAAGAGGGTGAGTTGTTCTTTCTCTTCCTCATTCACCCTCATCTCCTCTTTGGCTTCTTCTCCGTGAATAGAGACTTTTGTATATTTGTTAAACTTTATGTCCTTTTTCATTTGTTCCTCTTCCTCTTGCTTTAAAGATTCAACTACATCAATTCTCATGAACAAGTTGACCTCGTTTAGATTCTTTAATAATTTATTCATATTGAATTTCACTAGTTCATCACCAATCCGAAGGATAAGGTTGTCTTCATTGACATCGACCACATCTCATCCATTGTTCAAAAATGGTATACCAAAAATTAGTTGACAGTTTCGGTCCTCTTCAAAGTCTAGCACAACGAAATCCACGAGAATGATAAACTTGTCCTGAATGATCAGCCAATTAAATAAGTATAAAAGTTGGCTTCACATCTCTTAGCCCTAATTTCCTAAAAATTGACAAAGGAATAAGGTTTAAACTTATTCCTAAGTCATATAAGCATTTAGAAAGCTCTAAATTACCAACTTACATAGGGAATAACAAAATTCCCTAGATTTGTTAACTATGAGGGTAAATAGTTGGCAACTAAAGAGCTACAACTTTTCGTCATGGCTACTGTTTGATTGTCATCCCAAGTCCACTTGTTTGATAATATGTCTTTAAGAAATTTTGCATACATGGGTGTGCTCTTCACATCTTCCATAAAGGGCAATGTAATTTGCAATTTCTTCAGGTTATCTATATTGTATATCTAATTTATTCTTCTGAAATCTTTATGGAAACGATATTTTTGATGTGTATTACAAAGGAGGAACATAAAGAGGGCCCTTATTCTTTTCTTCATCCTTATTTTTCTTCTCTTGGTCTTCTACAAGGTGGGGTTTATATTGTTTCTCTACTAGTTCTTCTAGCTCTTTCCTACTACTAAGTGGGATAGGCTTAAATTTCTCCCTTGAATTTGCTTAAGTATTGCTTAAAACGCTTTGCACATTTCTCGTAGATAACGCATTGGCAAGTTGGATCACTTAAACCTTGATAAGTGTAAAATACATCATGTTTTAGGGCATAGTTTGATATGTGTTTAGCTATTAATTCAGTCATTTAGTATGTTTTTAGGTTAGAATTGTGTTAGTTTCTTAATTATTTACATTTTAAGTGTTTTATGGGTTAGTACAAGTCTTTGAGTTTAAATATTGTGTTTTTTAGGTGCTTTTATGTGTTTGTTAGTGTTTCAGGGTCAACAATAAAGAATGGAGGAGTTTTAGAGACATTCGGGCTAAAACAACAGCCCATAATTGTGGCATGATAGAAGCATTAGAGTTGGCCCACGATCGTAGCCTTCATGCTACAATCATGAAAAAAGCCCAAGTAATGGCTCACAATTATGGCCTGTAGGGCCATGATTGCGACCTATGTCGAGCAGATCTGGAAATATTCAAGAACGTCAAGTTTTGAGAGATCTTTTGGACCTTTCGGACCCTAAAAAACCCTAAAGTTACCAAAAACACAAGGGGATATTTAAGGAACAACAAAAGAGGAAAAGAGGGAGCCTTTGCATCAGCCACCTTGAGAAACCTTAAAGAAAATCATTGAGAGATAGAGGAAGAGAAGAAGGAAGAGCGAAGAGGAGAAGAAGCTGCCTCGACGTACTTCCCAGATTAGGAGGTTTCCTGATGTCGTTGCCTCCTATTACCCATTTAGATTGTATTTTTGATTTATTATCATTTTTATTATTGTATAGAATTGGATTAAACAGTTAATGATAGGATCTAAAATGTTGAGGATGTTCTAAACTCACCTACAGAGTTTTATTATTGAGTTAATGAAAATCTAATTGTTTATTCGTTTATTGTATTTGTTGTAGTTTGATTCTGCGATTGCATAATTTGATAATAAATTGAGAGGGTGAATCGAATGAAAAACAATTAAATTGGACTAACGAGAGTTAGGTGATTTAATAGAAACAAGAATTGAATCAGATCGAGAAATTATATGAAGAGTGATCTTGCATCGGTTTTTGATAGTTTATTAAAAAACTTTAAAACTAACTAGGGTTTTAGATAGTTTGTTAATTGAGAGATTGCAACCTCCATAATTTGATTAGCATTTATGATTTAGGGTTAATGGTTATAACTCGATAGAGAGTAATCAACCTTAAGATAGTGTAGAACCAACAATTTGATAATTCATAATTAGTTAGGTTAGCATTAAGGATAAGTAAAATTCCCTTTCTCTTAATTGGTAATTTCTTTCGATTAATTCTTGGGTGTGTTGGAATTGTTTAGTAATTAGTATTTTCATGTTTGATTCTTAACTTGATTGATTAAATTAAATTCTTGTATTAGTTTTGTGCAATTTGATTTTTTTTTGACTCCCTGCTTATGGGATCAACACCTTTGATACTATGCTAATAAACCATGTGCTTGCAAATTATCAAGGGTTAATAATTAAAACTTACACACAACCAAACCACCGATCAAGAATGTGCAATTCTATGGACTAACAAATGAAGATCCTAATGCACATATAGTAAATTTCCTTAAAATCTACGATATCTTTCGGTACCATCAGGTGTCAGAGGATGGGTAAGAATTAAACTCTTCACTTTTAGCCTAAGAGATAGAGCTAAGGCCTGGTACCACTCTCTCAACCCAACCAATTCACTAATTAGGATTAACAAGTTCGTGTCTTTTTAAACAAGTATTTTCCCCTTACCAAGACCACAAAGATTGTCAAAGAGATTGCCAACTTCCAGTAAAGTGATAGGGAATCAATTTATGAAGCGTGGGAATGATATAAGAACTTGCAATGAAAATGCCCACACCATAACTTACTTAAGGATTTCTTGTTGTAAACATTTTATAATGGAGTAACCCCATATATGAGAGGTACGATTGATGCAGTTTTAGGAGGATCATTGATGAGAAAGATAGTAGATGAAGAAAAAGAGCTAATAAAGGAGATGGCAAGTAATATTTGACTATGGAAAAACGAGTGGAGTAGACAACCCACTACTTTCTAAGAACAAAAAGAAATTGTAGCTTTCGATCAAATGACGGAGATGCAAGTGAAAATTGACAACTTAACTTAACAACTCAACAACATGAAGGCTTTGTCTTCAACTATAGTAAGAGTCTTGTAACTAAAATGTGAACTATGTGGACAGATGGACCATGATATAATGGACAACTTCTTGATGAAGGATAATGATCTGAAGCAAGTTAATTATATGGGAGCTCAATATAGGTGAGGAGGGGGAAACAATCCTTACTCCAACATATACAACCCTTGGTGGAAGAATCACCCTAACTTTTTGTGGATGAACAATGTTGGAGGGCAATTCAGATCTTAAGGACAACTAGGTTTCCAACAAGATAAATCAAGCTCAGTGGAGTCTAAGTTGGATAGGATTTTAGATAAAATTGGAAGCACGGAGGATGTGCATAGGAGGCTTGAAAGCAAGTTTGAGCAAGTCATTAAGAACCACGCCTCTTCAATACACAATCTGGAGTTCCAAGTAGGTCAACTAGTAGAGATAGTTTAAATTTAGAATGCAGGAACTCTTCCAAGCAATATCGAATCTAACTCAAAGGAACGAATCATGGCCATTACTTAAACCTAGGAAAAAAATTGAACATAAGAAATGGAGACAATGTATAATGACAAGTAAATATAAAATCCTTCCAAGTGAGATTGTGATTAAGCCAATCGAGGAACCTTAACCTAAATTTTGTACCCTATTTTAGCTCAGTGGAAGTCAAATTCAAGTAAGACAACGAGGAATTCTAAGGAGGTTTAATTAAACAATGTTGAGGACATAACGAAACATTTAAAAATGAGGCTCACACTAAGGGAATCAATCAAGAAGAAGGTCAAGGAGCGTATAGTGGAAGAAAACCCTAATATAGCACAGAAGAAAGAGGACCTAGGGGATTTTTACATTCCTTGTAGTATCAATGGAGTTAAAAAAGAAAGGGAAATCACAGATTTGGGTGTGAGTATTAATATAGTACCCTATACCTTCAGTCAAAAATTAGGGTTAAAAGAGTTAGAACCCACTATGATGCTAGTGAAGACGATGGATAGAACAGTTCATCGGTCGAAGGGGATTATTAAGGATGTGCAAGTACAGATTGATATTTTTACCTTCCTTACATACTTCTTTGTATTGGATATTGGCGAAGATGTGGAAACCCCTATGGTCATTGGATGACCATTTTTGGCTACTACCCGCTCAAAATTGATGTTAATGGGGGTGAACTAACTCTGAGGGTCAGAAAGCATCAAATAACCTTTACTGCATCAAAGAATGAAAACAATTTTCCCTTACTACCAGCTAACATCAAAGAAATCGAACCTCGAGGACAAAGGGAAAATATTAAGGATCTTGGGAATGTATTTAGAAAGAAATGATTACGGAGGAGAAAGTGGAGGAAGGATAAGCAAAAGGAAGGTGGAACCTAGGGCATGGTAGCTCATGTGCAAATGGTAAGAACGATGACTATGGTACCATTGCACTATTCATTTGAACCATCTTGAGCACAAAAAAAACATCTAGCTATTGACATCAAAAGAAGCATTACATAGGAAGCAACCCATGGATTGTTAATTCCATGTTATTTCCTTTAATTTTTGGATAGTTTGAATTCTATAGTTAAGTTATTTCATTTCCAAATGAGGTCGAGAAAGCATAGGACTTCGAGATAAGTTAGACAATTGGGGAAGTAAGAAAAAAAAGAGGTGAAAGAGCTATAAAGAGTTAAGAAGTGATCTTAGGAATATGTAGAAGGATAGAAGAAAAAAATTGGTGAAAATATTCTAGGTCACGATTGTGGCCTGCGATAGGGTAAAACTATTCACACAATTTTCAAGTAAAAGTTTTACCATTTTACCCTTCCTTCACTTATATATTCATTCCATACTTCATTTTCTCACTTACTTTCATTTTAACTTTATCTGTCTAAGTTTAGAACCTCCAAACACTATCACTTCTCTCTAACAATTTCTAAATTTCCATTTTATTCCAACTTCCACCTACTTGTAATCTAGTATGTCGCCCATTAAGCAGTCAGTGAAGCGTAACCAATCATTAGAACGAAATCAAGTCTTTAGTCGAGGGCGAAGGAACAGGACAACGAATTTCAGAGCACCCTTCCCAATCAATACAGAAGATGAAGGTATTTGTTTCCAATCCATTTATGTTAAATAAATAGTAAATATTTTGATTTTGATACGCTTGATAGGCTAGAATCGCAAGATAAGGTAGAGAATATAACAAGAAGAATTCAGTGGGCCAAGTTTATACATTTCCAATATCCTATCTACTAGGAGCTCACTCTTTAATTCTTCACTTGCCTTTATTTCGTACCTACTAATCCTAAGGAAATGTGGTTTAGATTGTGGGAATGAACTTCTGAGCATAACATTGAAATCATGTGTGATATTTGTGGGTTCCCCGAATCTTCCATTATCAACACAATGATTTTCGTGCTTCTCGTTATTAGAATGAGCTCCTTGGGTTAGAGCGATTCAACGCTAAGAATGCCTGTAACAATATTATACAAACCATGAGCGCTTGTTATTGCATAAATTCATGTGTTAAATGTTTTTTGACAAATTAGAAACCAACAAGTGCTCAAAAAAGGAGCTTTTTCTATTGTGTTACATGGATCATAGCATCTCAGTGTGCACCTCCACACATATGTTGAATGCTGTTGTTGCGAATCTAGGTAAGAGGAGCAACAATTTAGGTATAAGGTACTTGGTTTCCACTATTGATGAGTATTATAGCGTGGATGGTAATGGCCTAACTGTCTACCTCCCTAATTTTCTAAATCACTAGCATTTGTGGTGTGCTGAAATTCGAAAGCCCCATTGTTGGGGTTATGTAAATATAGTGCCTTGAAAAGTAAGTGTATTTACATATAACTTAATCTTCATCAAGTTATTTTTGTAATGAAAATATTTATTATTAATAAAACAAAATAATTTTGTTTTATTTGTATGAGCATAATATAACTAGTCATAAGGTACCAAGATTCTTTTGTAAGTAATATAAATATACGTGCATATGTATAGAAAACATGTATATTATTAGAATCTAAATTAATTTATTCACAGTTGAATAATCAAGTTGGTCGTTTAATTATGGTTTAGACTGTAGTGTTGCGATTTATCTCCGTGTAAGTAAGGAAGTTTTATTCAAGGGAATGATGAGTTTCATATCATGAAAGTAGTTAACTATCGATAATGGAACTATTAAATGAATCTGGAATCATGTATATTTTTAAAGATTAAAGTAGGTCGTTCATTTAATCTTAAAACATATACTTTAGTATTCTTTTATTACGAACCG
Source organism: Erythroxylum brevipes (assembly GCA_027479065.1). Classification (NCBI taxonomy): domain Eukaryota; kingdom Viridiplantae; phylum Streptophyta; class Magnoliopsida; order Malpighiales; family Erythroxylaceae; genus Erythroxylum; species Erythroxylum brevipes. The sequence goes on from JANIHY010000182.1 coordinate 82,365, forward strand.
TAATCTTGATGAGTGGTGAACTCATGTGTGTTTCATTATAATTCTTGATATGATCAGAATAGATTTTTACAAGGTATCAATCTAGTGTCTGCATATTGGAATTGTTAATTGAAACATGTATCAAGGAACATTCACTTAAATAAAGAGTTCATAGCGATATCATCACTTCTAGATGTTTTATGAAGATTGGTGATCAAACTAGCATCAGTAATTTGATGGACTAGATACCCATCAAGTCTTAATACCAAGATGAGTGTGTGTTCATCACCATATAGAGTGAAGCAGGAGATCTAGAAGGAAAAACCAATTAAGGGCAAAATGGTAATTTTACCTTTTATTATATGGATGGCTATAATATGGTTCATAATTGGACATCTAATTTGAAACATGTATTCTCATAATATTTAGTAATTCAAGAGTTTAACTAATTGTCTTTAGTGGAATGACATTTGGTTAATAAGTTGCAATTAATTGTAATGAGATTAAATTAATTATAGGCTTATTAAAGCTTGAATTATATAAGTCCAATTAGATTACCCACTTGGCTTTTAGGAAAGGTTATCGAGCAAAGTAAGAAAAATAAATAGAGGTTGCCGGAAAGAAAAAAAAGAAAGGACCGAATTAGATTCAGAATAATAAAACAGAAACAATTTAATTAAGAGTTAATTAAATTAGGTTTTAACCCTATGATTAAATGTTGGGCTTACACTAATTAGTTGTTAATTAGAAGCCCAAAATGAACATTTAATATCGGGATGGATTTTGGTTTGATTTGATTAATTAGATTAATTAAATTGAAATAATATTTGTAAAGACAAAAGAATGGAAAAACCGAAATTTACAATATATTAAGGTTATGTAAATATAGTGCCCTGGAAAGCAAGTGTATTTACATATAACTTAATCTTCTTCTAAT
>JANIHY010000182.1:83380-95011 GCA_027479065.1 Erythroxylum brevipes
AAAGCAAGTGTATTTACATATAACTTAATCTTCTTCTAATTATTTTTTAATGAACATATTTTTTATTAATAAATCAAAAGAGAATGTTTTTATTTGTATGAGCATAATATAACTAATCATAAGGTACCAAGATTCTTTTATAACTAATATACATATAAATGGAGATGTATGAGAAACATGTATATTATTACAATCTAAATTAGTTGATTTATAGTTGAATAATCAAGTTGGTTGCTTGATTATGGTTTAGACTATAGTGTTACGATTTATATCTGTGTAAGTAAAGGATTTTACTTCAAGTGAATGATGAGTTTCATATCATGATAGTATTTGAATATCGATAATGGCAGTATTAAATAAATATAGAATCATATATATTTTTAAAGAATAAAGTAGGTTGTTTCTTTAATCTTAAAACATACACTTTAGCATTCTTTTATTATGAACCAAAATCTTGATGAGGGGTGAACTCATGTGTGTTTCATTATAATTCTTGATATAATTGGAATGGATTTTTACAGAGTATCAATCTAGTGTCTGCATGTTGGAATTATTAATTAAAAAATGTATCAGGGAACATTCACTTAAATAAAGAGTTTATAGTGATATCATCACTTCTAGATATTTTACGGAGATTGGTGATTAAACTGGCGCCATTAGTTTGATGGGCTAGCTTCCCATCAAGTCTTAAACTAAGATGAGATATTGTGTGTTAATCACCATATAGAGTGAAGCGGGAGATCTAGAAGAAAAAATCAAAATAAGGGCAAAATAGTAATTTTACCCTTTATTGTGCGGGTGGCTATAATATAGTTCATAATAGAGTTTGCAATTGGACATCTAATTTGAAACATCTGTTCTCATAATATTTAGTAATTCAAGAGTTCAGCTAATTGTCTTTAGTGGAATGACATTTAGTTAATAAGTTGGAATTAATTCTAATAAGATTAAATTAATTATGGGATTATTAAAGCTTCAATTATATAAGTTCAATTAGATTCCCCACTTAGCTTTTAGAAAAGGTTATTAAGCAAAGTAAGAAAAATAAATAGAGGGTATCGGAAAGAAAAAATAAAGGACTGAATTAGATTCAGAATAATAAAACTAGAATAATTTAATTAAGAGTTAATTAAATTAGGTTTTAAGCCTATGATTAAATGTTAGGCTTACACTAATTAGTTGTTAATTAGAAGCCCAAAATGAACATTTAATATCAGGATGGATTTTGGTTTGATTTGATTAATTAGATTAATTAAATTGAAATAGTATTTGTAAAGACAAAAGAAGGGCAAAACCGAAATCTATAATGTGTTGGGGTTATATAAATATAGTGCCCTAGAAAGCAAGTGCAAAGCAAGTGTACTTACATATAACTTAATCTTCTTCTAGTTATTTTTTAATGAACATATTTTTTATTAGTAAAACAAAAGAGTTTAGTTTTATTCGTATGAGCATAATATAACTAGTCATAAGGTACTAAGATTCTTTTGTAAGTAATATACATATAGATGGAGATTTATGGGAAACATGTATATTATTAAAATCTAAATTAGTTGATTCACAGTTGAATAATCAAGTTGGTCGCTTGATTATGGTTTAGACTATAGTATTACAATTTATCTCTGTGTAAGTAAAGGATTTTACTTCAAGTGAATGATGAGTTTTATATCGTAATAGTAGTTGACTATTGATAATGGCACTATTAAATGAATATAGAATCATATATATTTTTAAAGAATAAAGTAGGTCATTTCTTTAATCTTAAAACATACACTTTAACATTCTTTTATTATGAACCACAATCTTGATAAGTGGTGAACTCATGTGTGTTTCATTATAATTCTTGATATGATCGGAATAGATTTTTATAGAGTATCAATCTAGTGTCTGCATGTTGGAATTATTAATTGAAAAATATATAAGGGAATATTCACTCAAATAAAGAGTTTATAGTGATATCATCATTTCTAGATGTTTTACGGAGATTGGTGATTAAACTAGTGCCATTAATTTAATAGACTAGCTACCCATCAAGTCTTAAACTAAGATGAGATGTTGCGTGTTAATTACCATATAGAGTTAAGCGGGAGATCTAGAAGGAAAAACCAAAATAAGGGCAAAATAGTAATTTTACCCTTTATTGTGCGAATGACTATAATATAATTCATAATAGAGTTTACAATTGGACATCTAATTTGAAACATGTGTTCTCATAATATTTAGTAATTCAAGAGTTCAGCTAATTGTATTTAGTGGAATGAAATTTGGTTAATAAGTTGGAATTAATTCTAATAAGATTAAATTAATTATGGGCTTATTGGAGCTTAAATTATATAAGTCCAATTAGATTCCCCATTTGGCTTCTAGGAAAGGTTATCAAGCAAAGTAAGAAAAGTAAATAGAGGTTACCAGAAAGAAAATAAAAAAAGAAAGAATTGAATTAGATTTGGAATAATAATATCGGAACAATTTAATTAAGGGTTAATTAATTGGGTTTCATAAAATGTTACGCTTACTCTAATTAATTGTTAATTCGAAGCCCAAAATGAACATTTAATAATGGGCTAGATTTTAGTTTGATTTGATTAATTAGATTTATTAAATTGAAACAATATTTGTAAAGACAAAAGGAGGGCAAAACCAAAATCTACAATGACGTAGATTTCGGTTTTATATAGCTAAATGGACAACTACACATTTAACATTGAATTGCTAAATATATGGTGGGTTTTTATCATGTTTCATCATCATTAAATGGTTTAATGGTGTCCTCATTAAATGGTTTAATGGTCTTATCATTAAATGGTTTAATGGTTGTCATTTAATGTTGACATGCAGAAAAACATAAAAACCTTTTGGCATTCATTTGATTAAAGAAGGAAGTAATGCATTTGTTGCTCTATCTCTCTTCTTTCATCATTTAATAAAAAATGAGAGTATTTTATTTTTGTTTTTTTGTCTTTTCATCTAGCCATATTAAACAAATGATAATGTCTCAATTATAGGCCTCTCTTTCATTTTGATTAAAAGAATGTCTCAATTATAGGCCTCTCTTTAAGAATTTTGTTTTAATATATTTAATCTAATTAATTAAATTAAACTAAAGTCTAGTTCATTTCTAAATATTCATTTGGGCTTCTAATTAACCATTAATGAGTACAAGCCCAACATTCAATTATGGGATTTAAAACCTCCATTTTTATTTCTTACTTAGCTTGATAACTTTCCTTGAAGTCAAGTAGGGAATCTTATTAGACTTAGATAATTCAAGCTCCAATAAGCACATAATTAATTTAATCTCATTAGAATTAATTTTAGCTTATTAACTAAATGTTATTCTATTAAAGACAATTAGTTGAACTCTTGAATTATTAAATATTATGAGAACACATATTTCAAATAAGATGTCCAATTGTAAATCCTACTATGAATCTTATTATAGCTATCCGCACAATAAAGGGTAAAATTACAATTTTTCCCTTATATTGATTTTTCCTTCTAGGTCTCCTATTTTATTCTATATGGTGATTAACACATAAGATCTCATCTTAGTGTTAAGACTTGATGGGTAGCTTGTTCATCAAACTCTTGGTGTCAGTTTAATCACCAATCTCCATAAAAAATCTAGAAGTGATGATATCACTATAAACTCTTTATTTGAGTAAATGTTCCCTGATAGATGTTTCAATTAATAATTCCAATATGCGGACATTAGATTAATACCTTGTAAAAATCTATTCTGATCATATTAATAATTATAACGAAACACATATGAGTTCACCACTCATAAAAATTGTGATCCATAATAAGCAAATGCTAAAATGTACGTTTTAAGATTAAAGTAATGACCTACTTTATTCTTTAAAACACAGGTGATTTCAGATTTATTTAATAGTGCCATTATCGATAGTCGATTACTATCATGATATGAAACTCGTCATTCCTTTGAAGTAAACTCCTTTACTTACATAGAGATAAATCACAAAACTATAACCTAAACTATAATCAAACGACCAACTTGATTATTCAACTGTGAATCAATTAATTTAGATTATAATAATATACATGTTTCACATACATCTCCATGTATATCTATATTATTTACAAAAGAATCTTGGTATCTTATGACTAATTATATAATGCTCATACATATAATGCTCATACATATAAAACTAAACTCTTTTGTTTCATTAATAATAAATATTTTCATTACAAAACTGTAATTGGAAGAAAATTAAGTTACATATAAGTACACTTGCTTTCTAGGGCATTATATTTACATAACTCCAACATTTACCTTGTAAGTTTTCTTCGCTTAGTTTGTAACAAGGAGGTGGCCTTTCATTTCCATGTTTCCCCCTTGTCGTTGTTTTTCTATTTTCTTTGATTTTGTAATGTACAAATTTCTGTAATGTTGAAGATGAAGCAACCATGGATCAAAGAAAAGAATAGGTAATGGTTTCGATGTAATGACAGTTTCGATTCTATGAGTTTTTCAAGTGTTGGAATTTTGTGTTTCTCTTGACAACTTCGATTTTATGAGTTTTACAAGTGCTATTTTTTGTTTTCCTATTGACAAAATTTGGTTTTATGAAAAACAAAAAGTGTTATAAAATAAATGCCATTACACATTTTTACCAAATGGGCCAGAAGATCCAAGTCCAAGAATTTTTTTTGGGCCAAAGAGCCTTGTAATTATTTATGTTCTAAGATAACAATCAAAAGTAGTTTGTATGTCATGAAGTGTTACTCCCTACTGGAGAACATAAGTCCTAGATCTTGCATGGTTTTGATCTCCTAAAGGATAAGTCAACTCATTGGTAGAAAATGTGACATCCTACCGAGGCATGGTTTGCAAGTACCTTTAGTGAATGAATCAAATGGTTACACACTCAACATATTTTATCAATAAACTGCCCACCGTAGCTCTATTGATAAATGTATAGACCAAATTATGGCACTTCTTAAAAAGTTAAGCATGAAGATGCTTGGTAGTTTTTTCAATAGGAGGGTCCTAGTTTTTCTTTTAATGGATAAGATGACCCACCGTCACTTAGTCCATTATATATAAGAAAATAGCTATCGTATAAAGTTTTATTTTTTTAAAAGTTTTGTTAAATCTATCATCATACATACATGCATCATGATTTTATACAAAGTTCCAATATTGTTGACTGTATGCTTATTCTTTAATAATTTATATTTTCAGATATAATCACCATAATATGAATCCACTCACAATGCTCTTGACTAATAACAAATTGGAAAATAGAGAGAGATTTAATGAATGGAGACGTAACCTCGACATCATTCTCTAATATTAACAAATTTCATGGGTATTAACGAACAATGAGCCTGCACCTCTAGGTGACAAGTCAACTTATAAGCAAGTCCAACAACATGAGCGATGGCTAACTGCTGATATGACTACCAAGTGCTATATTCTGGCTTCTATTAGCATAATGTTGTAAAAGCAACTTGCAAGCATGAAAAATGTCAGTGCAATGTCCATCACCTACATGAGATGTTCGATGTGAGGACCAAGTCTGCAAGGGTGAAAGCTATCCAAACCTTTCACAATCTTAGACAAAGGCCTGGTGAATTAGTATGGGATTACATGCTTAAGGTAATCTCTACGGTTACTGAGGCTGAGATGCTTGGGGCAAATATGGATGCAGAAACGCAAATGATCATGATCATCAATAGCTTAAACTCTTCCTTTTAGTAGTTTAAGTTGGACTATGAGCTCAACACTAAGGATTACACCTTTAGTGAGTTGATGAATACCCTTCATAGTACGAAGGAGATATTAAATATCAAGGCTAATGAGCCCAAGGCTAATATAGCATCTTCTTATAAGCTCAAGGGTAAATGCAAGTAAAAGAAGAAGGGTTCAATGAAAAAGAAGGCCCAAACAAGAGTCAAAGTCTAACCCATGGAAAAGAAGCCAAAGAGGACACCAAAGGAAAGTGTTTCCACTATGGTGAGAAGGGCCACTAGAAAAGAAACTGTACAGTCTACCTTAAGTACCTCAAAAGTAAACAAGGTATGGGTTTCCTAAGTTTGTTAGGAACTAGAAATGTGGCAGATTCATCTGGTTCATGGATATTAGATTCAGGAGCCACTGATCATGTTTGCAATTTTTTGCAGGGGTTCTAACAAAGGAAAAGACTATCTAAAGGCTAGTTTCAAGTCAAGATAGTAGATGGATCCCACGTTTTAGCATAATTAGTGGGAGCAATTATCTTAGACTTTCCTAGTGGTCATAGGTTATATTTAGAGGATGTAAAGTAGTCATAGGTTATATTTGGAGGATGTATATTACATCCTAATGATTGTAAGGAACATGATTTTTGTTTTTTTAATAAAATCTGGTTATTCCTTATATATTGAAAATGTTGCTTTAATATATAAGAATAAGGATTTTATTTTTAATGCAATAATTAAACAAGGATTTTTCTTTATAGAACCTATGACAGGCTCTAAACACCACATAATTAATAAAACCAAGACAATCCAATGACTATAACATTAATTTAAAATATATGTGGTACTTAATAATGGGTTATGTCAATCAAAAAAGACTTAATAGGTTAGTGAAGGATGGGATCCTTACTAGCTTAGGTAATGATCTATTACCTACCTGTGAATCTTGTATTCAAGGAAAATAACCAAGGCCTCATTTCCTTCCAAAGGAAATAGATTTGGATCCATGTTGGACCTGGTATACCCTGATGTGTGTGGGCCCATGAATATACTAGCTAGAGGAGTTTATGAATACTTCATAACCTTTATAGATGAGTACTCTAGACATGGCTATTTATATTTTATGTATAAAAAGAGTGAGTCCTTTGAAAGGTTCAAAGAATTCAAAGCTAAAGCTGAGAAGCAGCTAGGGAAGCCATTAAAACAACTTCAATCGAATCGAGATGGTGAGTACTTATCTAGAGCGTTGCAACAATTTCTAATTGACAATAGAATTATTTCCAACTTGTCAGCTCCTCCAACACCTCAACAAAATGGTGTAGTTGAGAGGAGGAATAGGACTCTATGAGAAATGGTAAGATCAATGATGTCCTATGGTAACCTTCCAAAATCATTATGGGGATATGCCATACAAACAATAATTGATCTTCTTAACTTTGCTCCATCCAAATCGGTGTCTAAAACACTTGGAAGTTATAGACTGGTCGAGTACCTTCATTGCGACACTTAAGGACTTGAGGCTGCCAGCCTATGTTCTAGGGCCTGCATGCACAAAGATGGAACCAAGTTCAGAAGTATGTTTGTTTGTAGGATATCCAATGGGTACACGAGGGTACTATTTTATAGTCTTTAAAACAGAAAGGTATTTGTGTCAAAAAATAAGACCTTCTTGGAGGAAGAATTATGAGAAATCAAAAAGGAAGAAGTGAAGTAGTATTAAAGGAGTTAGCTATTTCATCCAAACCAAAAGTTGATTTGGATATAGGATAACAAGATGATAAAATGGATTTAAGAGTTGAATCGGAAAAGTAGCCTAAACATCAAGTAGTGCCTAGACGTAGTGGGAGGGCTATGAAACAACCAGACAGGTATCTAGGTCTAAGAAAAGGCATAATTGCCATCTCGGACTAAGAAGAAATGGATCATATTACTTATACAAGGTTATTAATGATGTTGATGTAGAAAAATGGCTCAAGGCAACGGAATTGGAAATAGATTCCATATACACCAATGAAGTCTAGATCCTTGTAGATCTACCACTAGATGTAAAAGCCATAGGGTGTAAATGGATCTTCAAAAGGAAAAGAGGATCAGATGAAAAGGTAGAGACTTTTAAAGCTAGATTGATAGCTAAAGGCTATACTCAAAAAGAGGGATTTTTTATCCAGTTGCATGCTTAAGTCCATCAGAAAGGCCATAGTAACCTATTTCGATTATGAAATATGGAAAATGGACGTCAAGGTCAACATTTCCTAATAGGGATCTTAAGGAGATCATTTATATGGCCCAGCTAGAAGGATTCGTTAAGCCAGGTAATGAGCATAAGGTATGCAAATTGCAGAGGTTCATTTATGGACTTAAGCAAGCATCTAGGTATTGGAACATTAGGATTGATGAGTCTATCAAAACCTATAGGTTCATACAAAACCTAGATGAGCCTTGTGTCTATAAAAGGATACAAGAAGGCAAGGTAAATTTTCTAATTCTGTATGACGATGAAATTCTACTCATTGGGAATGATGTAGAAATGTTATCTATAGTCAAAGGATGGCTGAACAAATAGTTCTCAATGATGGGTTTAGGAGAGGCTAACTATATTATAGGGATCAAGCTTATAATGGATCGTAAAAACAAGCAGATAGCCTTGTCTTAACTAACCTACATTGAAAACATGTTCAATAAGTTTGCCATGCAGGATTCCTAAAGAGGTTTCACACCTACTAGACATGGAATCAAACTTTTAAAGGAGCAAGCACTTAAGACCCAAGAGGAGGACAAATGTAAGCACAACATTTCATATGCTTCGGCAATTGGAAGTCTAATGTATGCTATGTTTTGCATTAGACCAGATATCTGTTATGCAATAGGACTGGTAAGTAGATTCTAATCCAATCTAGGAATGGAGCATTGGACTGCAGTTAAGTGCATACTGAAGTATCTTCATAGGATGAAGAAATTAATGATTAGTTCTTTCAACTAGTTGATCATAAAAATAGAAACCTCTACAATATTTCTTCTTCTTTCCCACTAAAGGATCTTGTTAGCCTAGTTGTCTAAGGAGAACATGTGGTTGATGGGATTGGTTGAGGATACAATAGCGAGGAGTCAAAGTTGTAGTAAAGGAGTCGGTAAAATTTTGATCATGTTCTTATGTTATTTATTTTTCTAATACCATATCATGTATGGATTAAACATGTTGATTTAGTTATCATGCTTCCGCTGCATTTTTATTTCGAAAAAAGTTTTTGAAATATACAGTTTAGCCAAATCTAGTATGATATTGTTTTCGATCCAACACCTATAACATGAAACTTCGAGATATCAACCAAAAGACTCATAAGAAGTTCAGGGCTAATTAGGCGAGTTCTAGCACAGTGCTACCTTAGTAGATAGAAGAGGACTCGACTAACGAAGAGTCTGAAGAGGAAGAAGACACAAAAGAACCTAGCTAGAAGAAAGTATTCGATACAATCTCCACCAACACCAAGGTAAATACAGATATACATACGGAGAACCCTAGAAGGATGAAGGAGATGGCCTAAATACAGTGATGTTAGAGGTGGGATATACGTCGTATTCATTGATACTTTGAGGCTTAAGACGTCCAATTGCCACCTTCGACACCATCCTCGCCTCCATCACCGTGAGGCTTTATTTTTAATCCTTTTCTTTTAAATATAGTCTTTTTTATTTTTTATTTTTTGTTTTATTTTATTTTATGTTTCTTCCTTCCATATGTGTATGTTTGTCTCCTTCTCATATTGAGGACAGTGTGCTGTTCAAGTGTAGGGAGGGTTGTGTGTCTTGTTTTGAGTGTGAATTTCGCATATTGTATGATAGTTTGTTAGGTTTCATATTGTGAATTGTGTGAATGTATTGGTGGCTTGGATGAATTGAAATCGATTTAATTTTGAACATAATCTATCAGGTTGTGAAGAGTCATTAGCTCGTGAAATTAGTGATATGGATTCTTTGGCTAAAATATGTAAGTTAATTAGGATTTAGTGTTAGTTTATCACCCTCTAAATTGTCACATTCATTCATAATTTTAGGTATTTTGACTAAGTAGCTTTACTAGAATTTTTTCATTGAAACGAGGCTAAAGTAATAAGGGAGGCATTACATTAAAAAATGTTTACAAATTTTAAACAAATAATTATTCTGTTGGCCTTTGGGTTATGACTAGAGCTAGTAGCCAGTTGAGAATATGATGCAGCTGAGTAATTGGATCGACATGCATCACAAATGCGTGCCTTCATGTTAAAAGGCTATAATGATGATTCAACCAAACAGCTTAATAAAAACATAACTTAGTTGAGTAACTAGATCAACATTCATCACGAATGTTTGCTTTTGTGTAAAAGACTAGGTCCATGTCCATAAAAAGTAAATCCTTATCCATAAAAATTAAATAAAAAGGTGTTTTTTAATAAAAACCTGCCAAAATTGTAAATAGTTTGACTTTTCATGAATATGTACTTAGGAATAGTTACAGAGTTTGAATAACCAAATAATTATTAATGTGTGTGTACAATTGAAAAGGGTGAATAACTTGACATTTGGGTCTTGACTAATATGTATGTTTAGTCCAGAGCATTTAGACGCAAATTTTGCATGTTAATGATTTGGACTAACTTGAATGATTGTGTTTAAAGTTAAATTTATTTCATAAAGTTGAAGCCAATGTCTAATTACTGCATTGTGTGCTTTATGATTTTGCATTGTTTGTTATTTTGTTTACTTGAGGACAAGCAAACGTTTAAGTGTAAGGGTGTTGATAAGTATAAATTGCATCGTGTTTTAAGGCAAAGTTTGATATATGTTTAGATATTAATTCAATAATTTAGTTTGTGTTTAGGTTAGAATTGTGTTAGTTTGTTAATTATTTATGTCTTATAGGTTAGTACAAGTCTTTGAGCTCAAATATTATATTTTCAAGGTACCTCGATGTGTTTGCTAGTGTTTCAGGGTCATCATCAAAGATTGGAGTAGTTTCGAAGACATTCGGGCTAAAATAATGGCCCATGATTATGGCATCAGGCCATGATCATGACAGAAGAACCAAAGTTGGCCCGTGATCGTGGCCTACATGCCATGATCGTGACAAAAGCTAGGTAATGGCCCACCATTATGACCTATGTCGGGCAGATGTAGAGATACTCAAGAACATCAAGTTTTGAGACTTTTTTTGGATCTTTTAAACCCCAAGAAAACCCTAGGATTGCCTAAAACACAAAAGGATATTTAGAGAACAACAAAAGAGGCAAAGAGGGAGCTTTTGCATCAGCCACCTTAAGAAACCCTAGAGAGAAATCATCGAGAGATAGAGGAAGAGAAGAGGAAAGAGAGAAGAGGAGAAGAAGCTGACTCGATGTACTTTCCAAATCAGGAGGTTTCCCGACGTTGCTACCACCCACCATCCATTTAGATTATATTTCCTATTTATTTTCAGTTTTATGTTGTATAGAATTGGATTGAATAGTTAATTATAGGATCTAGAATGTTGAGGATGTTCTAAACTCACCTTCGAAATTTTATTCTTGAATTAATGAAAGTTTGATTGTTTATCTACTTATTAGATTTGTTATGGTTTAATTCTACGATTGCATAATTCGATAATAAACTGAGAGGGTGAATTGAATGAAAAATGATTAAATTAGACTAACAAGAGTTAGGTGATTTAATAGAAACAAGAATTGAATCAGATCGAGAAATCACGCGCGAGTAAAGATATTGCATAGGTTTCCGATAGTTTATTAGAGAACTTCAAAACTAATTAAGGTTTTGAATAGGTTATGTGTTGGACCCCGAACCTTTCTATGAGCAACGACTTTTAACCGAGGAATTTTTGGCAAGTAGTTATGTGTAAATAAGAGAGGAAATTATGAGATTGAAATGAAATGGAAAGAGATTTATTGAATTGAA
>JANIHY010000183.1:184869-196128 GCA_027479065.1 Erythroxylum brevipes
CAAATTTTCTTAATTTATAAATATTTCTACTAATTACTTGTGTGTATCGTATTAATTATTTTAGCAAAATTGTTATACAAACAAATCAAATATATTTTTAAATTAAATCACAAAACATCTCATTACTTTAAAAGGTGAAACTTAATTAAGGCAAAAACTTGTATAACTTTCAAAGACTGAAAAGTTACAATTGGAACTAAATAGGTTGGTGTGAGTGGTTCAACACTCTTATCCCTTAATCAAAGGTCTCGAGTTCGAGTCCTGAGAATAGAAAACTCTATTTGGCCAGCATTTTATCCTTTATAGCCGACTGACCCGATGCGAGCGAGGATTAGTCTGAGAGTAACTGACTTAAAAGCGCCTTACTATGAATTGAGACTCTCCTAAAACACCCCTTAAGCTACCAAAACAAAGTTACAGTTGGGGCATCTAAAGTCTGGCGTACGGGGTTGGTGCATGATAGGACAGTTGGACTTGTTCATTCATCAGCAGTAGTAGAGGTGTCTATATAGAGTATGGTACATCAAAACAAAGTTGGAAACATCTACAACAACCTCAGAATACCCCTGATATCTTGTCTAATGTCTTCGTATGTGCCCGACTTTTTTTATGTTTTTCTTCAGTTGAATGTGTGCGCACGCTGGATTTGAACTTACAGGAGTCAAGAGCCTCCAGAGTTCCGTGCCCTCTTGAGATTGTTAAGCAATTTTGAAAAAAATAAAACTACAAAAGGGAAAGGCAATTACTAATTAACTCTATGAAATTTAATTCCAAACAATGTTATTATGTCTATGGAACTCTAATTACTTCCTCAATTTGAAAGGGTTAGCACTTGTTTATTTTACTTAACAACTATTCTATTAGTTTGAGGTAATGCTACGTTAATACTAAATTTTATCAGACTTCGCGTGTTAATGAGAATTTAACTATTTTTGTTAAATTAAGCATGAGAAGGGAGATTCCAAATAATGTTATTTACTCTTAAATGTATTGCTCCACCAAAGAGCAACAAAGAAGTTGTTTTATTATTTCAACGTGATTAACTGCTAATATTAAACAAGCTTACCATATGTGGTTAAAGACCAACTCCAAATCTGACCCAAGTTTCAAAAGTAAATGGTTAGAAATATATAACCTTGTGACATCTTGATAAAGTTATCAATATATTTATCTAGTACTTACTTTTTTACAATTGGAAGATTAGATGCAATGTACTTTCACAATTCATATGACTTCCGTGTTGTGATCGAGTTATTTATGATATTCTTAGATGTGTAGCTAGTTGACTTATACAGTAGTAAGTAATCCTACGAAAGAAAACTCTTTTAAAAAATAAAAATAATTTCAAGTCAACTCAATTAGGAATAGGGTTTAGAAGCGAAGCATTTACAAAAAGTAAAAAAAAAAAAAAAGTTGCTTGTTGAGTCAAGACTAAAACAGGTTTTACTGGATAAACTTTAGTGGCTAAGCTGTTGGCTTCATCCTGGGGATATATAATGGCAAGTGCTTGTACATAACATTACAAATCCTATTAAGTATTTGTTTTGGTTTGATTTTGATATAATTGATTTTGGCCGTCTTTGGACACAATAGTACGTATGTGTCTTGTCCAATAGCCACTCCCTAAATTTTTCTAATAAGTGAAAAGCACCCTTTGTCTCCTCCTATCTGTCTATTCTATAATTAGCTTTCCTCTTCTTTTTTTTTCCTAATCAATTTTCAATATATAAATGTTATTCATTGTCACGATCAATTTGGCCGGAGTTTCAAATTATTTTGATTTCAACTGCGTCTAATCTTTGACCAAATATGGCCATGATTTATGATGTGAGTAAGGAATAAATGCATTAATTTTGATTAGACATGAACTTGTCTCATTAGTTAATTGATTATGTCGGGATTTGATTAATTAAATTTGGGTTTTGATAAATCAATTATTGTGTTTTATATCAGTTTGGTGCTTGTCAATTATGAGTAATTAAGCTGAAATCATAATCTCCTTTTTCCGGTTTTTGTAAGTGTTTAGAGGATCCATATATTGCACTGTTAGAAGAATAATGGTGATGATAGGACTGAATTTCGATTGAAAATATGCTTAAATTATGCATGATCATGATCACGAAATAGATAAAGTTGATGAATTGACCCTGATTGATTTGTTCTTTGATTCTTCTAATTTTATATTCCCGACATCACCGTCCGCTAGAGCTTAGGTGGGGTTCAACAGCTCCCCTTGATGTGGCATTTCTCGATCAAACTAGGCATGATGCTATGACAACATGTACGAAAATGACACTTCCCGGTTATCATACAGAAATTGTAAGAGGATCAAACAATATAGAAGTAATGAGGCTAGAATTTTGAATCTTTTGACAGACTTATGAGAATGGGACTTATGGAAATGATTTACGAGTGTGGAAGTCATGGAAGATGAGTGTCATGTAAATTAAAAATGCACATCCCTATCTACCGTCCAAGTTATCACGATAACAGGTCTAAAACAGGGATATGTAGGTGTGAGGAGCTAGTTGTGATCTTAAGGCCACTATTAAACGCAAACATTGATGTATTAACCGACTATTTCATCATCACTTGCACAAATTCATTTGCAAAAATCAGTGTTTTAAAGAAAGAAATGTCACACACGTGGAGATACTATGTGCCTGACCAACCGACAGTCACATTAGTTTTATAAAAGAAACTGTCCTGTGTATGTCTTTCATAGAATTAGGGGATATCATTCATGTCTTAACATGGGACATGGGTTTGGAGCACTAATTTTTGTTAGAAATCTCAGTGTATCGATCTTCGATTCAGCCCATGTAAATGAACACTCTCTAATTCTTTCTATCTTGGCCAACAGAATGTGCAAGCACTGGCAGCAGGATACGATTATTCTAAAAGCTGCTTGGTGTTGTTCTATCTATTCTATATAGAAGGGGGAAAAAAAAAGGCTTTACAGAGTTCAAATGATGGAAGTTGCAGTACTTGAAGATGCTATCATCCACTGGATTAGAAAAGTCTTATTGGCACACAGTGTTCAATCCAAGATTAGCTAAAGAATAAAAAACTTATAGAGGATTTAAAATCTGAATGATGTAATATTGTTACGACCAATTGTTCTAGCGTAGACTTGCTTAATCTATTGTATGGCTTTCTGTCTGGATAGTTCTTGTAACTTTATACTTGTATAAGCTTCACTTCTGTTAACAAATTTTATTCATTAAAAAAATGATTTTACAAAGAAAATTAGGGTTTACTTTTCCCCATTATTGGATTTTTACAGAGAGAAGCGGCAGAATTATTTATGGGGAATTTAATTTATCCCTATAAGGCTAATTGAAAACTCTCGAAGGATGTTATTTCGCAAAAATCTAGTTCAGTTGCAGCTGCTTCAAACTGTATCTATGGTTGATTGATATAAAGTAATTGAGTCAGTAATTGTAAATTTTCTAGCACAAACGAAAATTGAAAAATTAAAAACAAAATAAACAAATTAACATCCTAAATTTGTTAACGTAGTTCGATACACCGTACTTATGTTTGCAGGACCCATGCTTATCTTAATTACTTTCACCAAAGAACAACAATAGTTTTACTCAAGGCATTACAAAGTTGACTCACTCAACTCTTGATATTATCCTTCGTCCTTACAACCCATGAAAGTATATCACTTCCAATAATATTATTATCTCGTGTTAATCTTAACAGAGATTTTCTCAGCAGTATTTAATGATAACGATATGAAATAAATAACTCAAGTGATTGAAACAATAACGAACATAAGCAAAGAAAACTGTCAAAGAAAACAAATTCTCTAATAATGTAGATTCATCAATAAAAGAATGAGAAGTTGTCCATCGAAAGATTTGTTGTGAGGCTTCAATATCATCATTGAAAATTTTGCACACAATAGCCACTCTTGAAAGTGCTCCCTCCAAGGCTTGAAGAAAGCTCCTTCAGCTAGCAACCTGTCAAGCTTGAATATTGGTTAAGGCAAAATATCAAACACCTTCTCCTCTGTTCACTCAAGCTTCAGCTGAATGAAGGATGTAGCTTCTAATCTTCAATTTGTAGTTTGCGTGTATGAAATGTCTCCATAACAGCAACTCAGATTGCTCACTGGAAAAGTGAATGTATGAGAGATGATTTTGTGTAAATTGAAAAATGAGTGTAGCTCTTCTATATCGTCCGAATAGAGAACTTCAGATTTTGTAAAATTCTGTCTATGTGTAAACTACTTCAACTATATATTCTTCAAAGGAAAAAACTTAGTTTTCGAAGGAGTAAAATGACATAAAAGGATCATAATCAAAATGAAACTTGCAGAACTAAAAACTGGAAAAATGACTTTGTATCTTTGTATTGATGATAGGTTTTTTTTTTCTCTACCTTCATACATCCGAAAAGTAAAAAAGAGGAACTTTATAATTAGTTCATACATGTTCTGATATTTTTTGAACATTAACTGAAAAACAAAGTCTTGGACTGATGAATAAAACTTACATTTCCTAATTTAGCAAAGACAAAAAAGCAACTTCATTTGTCTTTAGTGTAACTAAAACCAACACTGTTAAAAAGGGACTTGTACAGTATGGACAGCACACATTTTTCATCTGCAGCTTGATTTTCCAGCAACCAAAGACTGACATAGATTAATATTCTTCATCTTCATGCATTTGATTAGCACTAAACTTGATTTTGCTAATTAAATTTCTTGAACTTTGCTTCAGCCTTCTGCTGGTTACTTCCTTCTGCGATTTTAGGTTACTTCCTTCTGCGATTCTAGTTACTTCCTTCTAAGTAACTAACTGGAATCTTCATTTTCTGCAGTTTTTCCTGCACTTCTTTATTCTGTTCTTCTTCAACATTTCAGACTGCCCAAGACAACTCATCTCAACAGTTCTTCCTCCTTTTCCCACTTTCTCTTCCGTTCCTTCTTATAAGTCGATTCTTTCCGCATCTATGCGTTCAAAGTCGGGCAATCCAAGAACATAACGACGTCAAAACAAGGTATAGGAAAGGAAAACGTTTCATAGAAACAATGGAAGTAGACATATAGTGACAAATACTCCATGTAAACCAACCGGACGTACCTTTGATAACTCTATAACACACATGGTTATCGACCTCTTGCACAAAACCAACTTTTCTTGATCATGTATGACTGCAACAGATAACTGCTGTTGATTATATTTACATGTACAGTTTTAGTTTCCTAAACTTAGTTGAACACCTAAAGTGATGTGGAAAACATTGAATACATAAAATTCATGCAAATTAGTTTAATCTTTTTTTGCTTTTAATCATTAGGATCTAAAACTAATTATGATAAGACATAATCAATTTCATTCGTTCTTTAAGAACATAGATAATCAATTCACTGCATAAGTTTATATTTTAACTCATGTTCATAAAATATGTAACAAAATATATTTAAAAAATCATATACATAAAATTATTTAAATTGATAAATATTATTATATATTACACAATAATCAAATTATATTTAACAAAAAATAATCAAATTATATAATACATGCACGATGATAGCAATTTCAATTTTTAATTATGTGTGACAAATATTTTATATGATATTAATGAATTCATTAATTAGTGAATGTGAACATATATAATTTATTTAATGGTGTATTATATATCTTACAGAATATTATATTTTTATAATAAACACAATTATTATATTTAGTATTTAGCATATTAATTATCTACGTACGGCTGCATAACTTATGATTTTACATTTTATTTTTATCTACCTATAAATATTTAGCATATTAATTATCTACGCTTGTATAACAAAATCAAGATTTAAGTTAACCATAATATTAATTTTATTTATAGATTCCAAAAATTAAATAAAAAATAATAGCTCCGTAAACAAACGCAAAACCTTCAGCAATATTTTATAATTAGGCTTAATTATACTTTAAGATCCTAACCTTAAAACATAAAGATGTAATCCAAACATTAGAAATGACATTTAATTACTTTTAATTTTTTATGGTAGTCAAATAATGAAATTGAAATATTTTTATCGTGTGGAGAATTAAATTTAAACTATTTTTTCAGTACAAGCTACAAATATGATTATCTCTGAAAACAATACGCAAACCATACGGAGAGGCACGCGGACTTTCTGAAGATGTATGTAGATTGTAGTTGTACTGAATAACTTTAAAATTTACATTGAAGTCCTTCAAGTGCCTATAAATTGAAGGAAAAGCTTCTTTCCTTATCTAATTTGTGGAATCTCTCTAAGTCGGTCGTATATGGTACGTTCATTGTCACTGCTTCGCTTGCAATTGGTCATCACCTTAAGGGGTTGCTTTAGAAAGCCTCTTTAAGTTTTTCATTTTCTTTGTTCTTGGCTCTCGTTGTCTAGGGTTTCAATTTGGAGTGCATGATTGTTTCGTGTATGGACTCTGTGTCAATTCTTCTATTTCATTTTTTCTTGAAAAATAATCTCAAGTTCATTCAAATTTTTCTTAATTTCCGAAGTTGAATTGTGTTTGCATGGTAAGCTTCTGACTTTTTCCATTTTAATTTGAATATTCTGGTTGCTATTTGCATTTTCATGTTCTGGAAAATTTCATCTTTTAGTTTAATTACTTGTTTCGTTTTTTTGTTTTTCGAGATCATTTTGGGTCTTTAGTACATTTATAGAGTCAATTGTCTGTGTTTTTGCTTATTAATATACTTACTTAAAGCCCCTTTTTTGCAGCTAAGCAGCACGAATTCCTAGGCTGAAATTCTCATCTTGGTATTGGTAATTTTTTGCAAGATCTAAGATTTGAATCGAATTATCATATAGGTGAGCATCAAAATCTGAACTTGTCTTATAGAATTTTGTGTCGGCCGTTGTATGATGGACGACGGTGAAGTGGATTTCTCAAATCAAGAAGTTTTCCCGAGCCAGAACATGGGTGAAATTCCTAGCAGTTGCTCGATGGATAGTTTCTTTGAGGAACTACTGAAGGACACTCATGCTTGTACTCACACTCATACATGTAATCCACCGGGTCCTGATTTCTCCCATACACACACTTGCTTTCATGTGCATACCAAAATTGTGTCTGCGCCAACTGAGGAAAATGCAGTTGATGACGATACTGCAGAGTCAACTGAGAAGCAGTGCAAGAAAAGGCCAACAGGAAATAGGGAGGCGGTCCGTAAGTACAGGGAGAAGAAGAAAGCAAGGGCTGCATCTTTGGAGGATGAAGTTGTGAAATTGAGGGCTTTGAACCAGCAGCTGCTCAAGAGGTTGCAGGGTCAGGCTGCATTGGAGGCAGAGATTGCGAGGCTCAAGTGTTTGCTTGTGGACATTCGGGGCAGAATTGAAGGGGAGCTTGGATCTTTTCCATATCAGAAGCCTGTTAACAATGTGAATTTGGCCAGTTCAAATCTGCCTGGTGCTTATGTGATAAATCCTTGTAATATGGACTGCAACGAGCAAGTCTATTGCCTACATCCAGGAGTTGATGACAAAAGTCAAGGAGCAATATTGAATGAAACAAGAGGTTGTGATTTTGATAATCTCAACTGTATGGCTAATCAGAACTCAGCTACTAAGGAACTCCCTGGTTGTGGATTAGGGAATGCAATGACAAATGGCAGTTATTCAGGCAAAAGTAAGAGGAAAGGTAAACTGTAACATTGTTATTATCCATTTGGCAAATTTAATTCTTTAGAATAAGATGAGAACTATTTAGTTCAAGAGTCAATTAGCTTATTGAAAGTGAACTGTACATATGACAAAAATCAGTTGTTCTATTCATGCATGCGTACTTTGACTTCTTAAAGTGTATTTTGAAATGACCATAAATGCTTCAATCGCTATGTCAATGCTTGGTAAATCACTTTTTTAACTTCTCTCTCTACCTATGACATGTTACATGAGGTAATGGTTCTGAATTCTTAAGTATGTTGTCAGCATATGATTTGTGGCCTCAAGTACCTTTTATCAGAAATTGAAAATGATAAATGGGAAACTTGTGATATTAGGCTTACTGGATTCGGCTATCCATTATAGGTTCAATTGGTAACTCAATCTGTTATAGGTTTGATTGGTAGATTGCAATATTTGTGCCATTCCCAAGAAGAATGTGCTATAATTAAACTATTCTGGCGCAAAGAGGTTATTCTACATATTCATCCTTTTGAAGTTAGTCTGTCTTCACTTTCAGCTGTTAATCTTCGTTTGCTTGATAAACCTATTGTCTTGAATTGGCTCTTGATTCGTCTTTCAGCTTACACTATCAGTTTGCATCTCAGATTCAATTTGAGTTACTTACAACTAATCCCTTGTCAATTTATAACTTCTACTCTTGTGTTTATCCTGTAGAAGGGGCTCATGCAGCAACAGCTGGCTGAGTATTGTGTTCTTTGGGGTGGCTCTTAATGTATTCTAATAAGCTAATGGTACCATCATCAACTTCTTCAACTTTCTACTCGGGTTTTGTTAGTTTATCTTCTATCCCCTCTTCACTTTTTGTTAGTTCTGTTTTGGAAAACAAGATCACTAGTCAGACTTTTTAGCTAGTAAAAGCTGTAAAGTTTTAGAAGCCTTTCAGCTTTAGGTCTTACGTTATTGGCCTTCTGTCAACAGTAAAAGCTGTGGTTTGACTTCAATTTTTCATTACTTCTGGTATGATATGTGCTATGGAGGTCCTTTTCGCGCCAAAAGAGTTGGCCAAGGTAAGAGAGGGAACCTCACTTGATTGAAGTAACTTGGACTAGAACCTAGTAGCTTCAAGGTTGAGCTCTAGCTTCTGAAAGGCCTAATTAAGAGTTTGAAAATTGTATTCCATTAACAAAATTCTGTCACTACTAGGATCAATGATGTTGCTAAACATGTTCACACATCCATGATTTTGTGAGATGGAGACTTTAACAATTGGAATATCATTGCTAGTTCTTGTAAGAGGCTTTGCTTGTTTTGGATTTGGAGAAATAGTTAAAAAGTAGTTGGATTGACTATTAAGATTGAAAGTGGGCAAAAGCTATCGTTGAGACATTCTTTTATTATATATTGTTGATTTTGTAAGATATTCACGTTACTAAATATTCTCGTGAACCCTATTTTTCCCTATCCAAAGGCCAAAAATATGCTCAAAAGTTGGTCAATTTTCCATCATTAAGCTATGGACCCGCCATGGCTTTACCATCATCTTTTGAACACTTAATGAATTTGATTTTTCTTCTTTTAGTGTTGGATATAACTTCAATCACTTAGTCCCATTACCTACCTACCAAGAACACGAACCATGGGCATACTTGTGATGTTCTATTTCACGTTCCCTTCTTCGTCACTCAATTGTATCTATGACCCAACAACTAAAGGCTAGAAATACAAAAATATGCATTTGAATTTCGATTCTTTGTCTTCCTTCACAAAAAGAAGCTGTTGTTTGACATCAATAAATTCCCAAAAAAAATGACTACTGCCACCTATTTTTTCTATAGCCAAACTAACTATAATGGAATCACATAATGGCACAGGCATGTGGGTTCTCATCCTTTTACATATTGCCTTAATCTTGGCTAAAAGATTGTGGGCATTCGCAAATTAGTTATCATTTTGAGGATAGGAATTCTAGGGGTCGCACATAAAAGTGCAGTCTTCATTCCCTGACATATTCAGTTCCTATATTGCAACTAGTGCAACAACTAAAAAAAATCAGAAAGAGCAAAAAAATGACAAAAACATTCAGGGTTTTTGTTAGATCCAAGTTGGTAGGTTACTTCGTTAAAGCTAGCTAGATCAAGTTGTTAAATGGACAGCCAAATATGAACTTCCTTCAAAGCTGCAAGAAGAAAACCTTGACCCAATACAAAAGTTGATGAGCAATAGAAAGAACATATCGGCAATTGTTTCTTTTTGTTGAGCTTGGAGCTGCGGGTGAAACAATCAAAGAGATTGGAGAGATGGTCTAAAGCACCTATTTCCTTAACCTTTTATTTTCTCTGACACAGTAGAGAGATTTGGTACCAGAAAAGCATGAGGTAGCTAGAAGAAATTGCAAATGGGATCAAAATTACGCAAAGAGAAAATATCCCAACGTAAATGGGGCTTTAGTTCTTTTTGCTAAAGGGAAAGTTGATGGTTAATGGTAAGCGTGTGGTGGGTGGATGTGTCCTGCGAATCCCACCTTTTACTGAATGATTAAATTTGCGGGGTACGTTGGTTCTAACCAATGTTTTAAAAACTGAACCGGACTTTCCGGTTCGACTGGAAAAAGTTTGAACCTCTCTGTAGTTCGGTGCGGTTTTACTTAATAACTTCTCTATATAAAAATCGGACGGTTCAACCTTTTTCGGTCGAACCGGACCGGTCCGATTTTAAACCCTTGTTTTCTATAACACCACCTCCCTTAGATTCGTTCAGGCTGCTGCTTTCACCTTTTGAAATCCTCAAATGTCCTTCAAATTGAATCAAACTCGTATCCTCCGCATCAGAACTCAATCCGCCAACATCCTTAATTTTTTGCTTCAGCGTTTCTCCAACTTCACAACCACAACCAACTCGACCCCAATCCGAATCAAGAACAGGCTCAAGCAATCAAAAAAGGTACCGGGCATCAATGTTAACGTCAGTTACCGTAGTTACAAAAACGTATCGAAGTCCTAATTTCGCTATCATGAAAAAATTGAGAGGGTGTTTGCTTTCAAGAATGTGTTGAAGAATGGTAACGCTGACCTTGTTTTCAAGCGCAGCGTTTCGAATCCGAGTGCAGAGGGAGGCGTGAGGGTTTGGAGCAAGATGGGCACATGGGTCGCTTGGAATTAGGGTGGAGAATCTCCATTTTCAAGGTGTGAAGAGAAACACATGATTCTTCAAAAAGTCAACACTAAAGCACTACAGATGATAAGTCGAAGCAAAAGAGAAAGAAGAATAGCAAAGACATGAAATAGGTGACTCTCGAAAGTTCCAAAGAAGTTGTCTGTTTGAACTCTGAAGTCATAAACTCACCTAAGGCACTTTTGTTCACACACAAGTGAGGCACAAAAAAAGCATAGCACAAGGGAACTTCATGAATAAAACGTTGTACTTCATTAAGTTCAATTATACAAAGGCAAATGGAGTCACGTGAAAGGTAAGCACATACACAGTGGTGGACCCAGTCAAAGACTAATGCAAAAAGAACAAGATAATTAAAGATAGTCCTTAATTAAAGTCACGTGGACAAGGCTAGCATATGTTCAATAAAATATTTTATTTTTATTTATTTTTATAAAATTTTT
>JANIHY010000183.1:580030-594788 GCA_027479065.1 Erythroxylum brevipes
TTTTTTAATTAAAAAGAATTTAAAATAATTATCTTTCAAAATATATAATAAAATCGACTGTACAATTTCAAATTAAAGTATTTAAGTAATCAGGTATTTAAACTCAACCTGGTTGGCTAAAAAGCGGATTAACATTTCTATAAATCAAATTAAACCACATGACAGAAGGGGTAATTCATAGCCACTTGGTTAGATTCCTGACACCACCTCGTACAAACGTACTCAAAAGTAATTTATTGTAGCAATAAAATAAAAGAAAAATAATTGTTATCCCACGTGGCAAGCACAAAAATGAGAGGAAAGGAAGGTCCTTGAACTTCCAGAAACTTCTAGGGTCCTCGTGTCGAGAAAAGGAAAGATCTAGAGAACGCGGTCACGATTGCTCAACGTGGCATTAGATTACGTGGCATCCGAGGTGTCGCGTGCTGCGTCCTTGTAAATGATACGCTCTTCTTCTCTCCTTGACAAACCCAAAAACAGCTGTGTCTCGTGAAACTTTGACGGTTGCTTCCTCTCTCTATGAGAGGTTCGATTTTTGTTTGTTTCGTTTCAATTTTAAGTCGTTGGTCTGGTGTTTAGTTTCTCTGTGTTGGATTTGTAAGGAGTGAGAGTGGAACTGACGATTACGTGATAATGGAGGAATGTAAGGAAACTGCGGTGTATATGTGCGGGTATCTTCCCGGAGTTTCCCAGGAGAAGTCGCCGATTCTCTCTCCGGTTCCGGTTCCGCTTCACGGCAGCGAATCGTGGAATGATGTTTGTGGGGGAGGCTGTGGATTCGCCATGGCTATTTCAGGTCATTTTCCGAGCTTTGCGCTATATTCACTTAATTTATTTTCATTTTCTCCAAAATTGTTCCTCGCACTTGAGCTGTGATATTCGGATGCTCTTTGTGTTCGTCTCTTCTTATTCTTGTTTTAATTTTTTTGTTGTTGTAGTTTGTTCTACGACATAATAATAAGAAAATGAACGCTATTTATATTTTCTCTGAATCATGTGAACCACATTTTTTTAACATTCTCAGAAAACAAAATTTCAAATATTCTAGTCTTCGATTCATTTTATCAAAAAATAATTTTACTTTTGTTGTATTTGATTTGTGGGTCATATCTCGCGTTTCAGCGGGATTTTTACCGGTTGATTTTGTTGTTATTGTTTGTATTTGATCGGTAAGAAGAGAGAGAGAGAGAGGGGAAGAGCGCTGAGTCATAGATCCGTGTTTAACTGTGAACATGAACGTAGGGTCAGGGAAGCTCATAACGTGGGGTTCAACTGATGATGAAAGTCAAAGTTACTCTACCTGTGGGAAGCATGGGGTAAGAGTAAGACAGTAGAAGCTTATAAGGACTAATTGTTTCCAAAGACAGTAAAAGCTTCTAAGTACTAGTTGTTTCCAATCTTAAGGTCATATTTTTATTGATTTTTTATTTGCTTTTGCTCCGACATTGTTTAAGGAAATCCCGGAGCCGCTTCCTCTTCCGTGTGAAGATTCAGTAGTGAAGGCCTCAGCTGGTTGGGCTCATTGTGTTTCAGTTTTAGGTACGCATTAACCTCTAGCTAATGTTATCAGGGAAAAGTTGTAAAAAGAAATCAGTAATGTGCATAAAGAAGTTGCTTTGAGGCAATGTAGCATTCGTCCATTTCCTTCTTCGCTCGTTTAAATGGATCTTTTGGGTTAGTCCTAAAATTCCTATGGAGGAACCTTGCTATTTGTTGTGGACGTAAGCTCTTCAATCTTGAGTTTAAATAACTGAATTAGCTCTCTTCTTCTTCCAATGTGCAGAAACAGGGGAGGTATACACATGGGGTTGGAAAGAGTGCGTTCCCTCTGCAAAAAGCATAGGCGTTCGAGATTCTGCAGTTGGAGGAAGTTACCAAAAGGATGATACTAAAAAACAAAGTGTATCACTTGCTGAAGGTAATTGGCCTTGAACCAATCTCATCGAGCAGGAAAATGTTTCATGCTTAATTTTGAACGTTTAATGCGACGCAGCGAACGCGAAGACCCTTGGATCAGGCATAACTGGTGAAAAAGTTCCACATTCTGACAACAAAAATGTTGGAGAGGAAATTTTGAAGCGAAGAAAAGTAACTGGGCCCAAAGAAGAGTTCGAAACATTGCCATCAAATGAAGAGTTTTTCACTTCGACACCTTCTATGGTAGCTTTGGGTCCTGGAGTAAGGATTACCACTGTTGCTGCTGGTGGGCGTCATACGTTAGCGTTATCAGGTAAATTCGATATCCCATCATTACAAATTGAGAGTGCAGTCTACTCTTTGTGGTCACACTATATAGTTTTGTAGGTTAAATGAAGTACGAAGTAGGTTGTAGCAAGTTCGAAGCTATGGAAGAATTTAGATGTAAAGCAAGACACCTGATGAATCATAATTTTTAACGGAAGTTTCAGATGTGGGGCAGGTGTGGGGTTGGGGCTACGGAGGCGAAGGGCAGCTGGGTTTGGGATCTCGGATAAAAATGGTCTCTTCTCCTCATCTTATACCTTGCATTGAGTCTTCTGCTTCTGAAAGAGATAGGTTGGCCGTAGTCAATCAAGGAAGTGCGGACCTGTCTTCCCAAGCCTCTAAACTTCCTGGAAGCTGTGTGAAGCAAATTGCCTGCGGCGGGCGACATAGTGCAGTAGTTACAGGTTAGACTTTGATTGCCAATTTGTATGATCTCGTATCTTTCTTCATGGTGAATCAATTCGTTTGTTAACGGTTTCCTGCTTTTGGATTCAGATGCAGGAGTATTGCTTACGTTTGGGTGGGGACTTTATGGTCAATGTGGGCAAGGAAGTGTAACCGATCAGCTAAGACCAACTTCTGTAAATTCCTTGTCGGGAATCCAAGTGGAAGGGATAGCGGCAGGATTGTGGCATACTGTGTGTAGCACCATCAGTGGCAGTGTATATGCCTTTGGTGGTAACCAGTTCGGGCAGTTGGGAACAGGAAGTGATCAGGCTGAGGTATGGCTAGGTAGCATTGTGTTTGAACATCGAGAAGTTTGAGGATTATTTCCTCTAGATATTTTACTTCATCTAATAGTTGACCATTTTCAAGTGGATTAAGCAGTTCTTGACATCTGATTTTCTACCATCCACCCTTTTCTGAATTCACGAGGAATAGTTCTTTCTGCTGCTTGTTCCAAACTACGTTATCATATTCACTTGATCGAGTTGTGCTTTCAATTTGTTATATTAACTCGTATCGTTTGTTTAATTTATACGCAGACTCGACCAAAGCTGCTAGATTCTCCGAGCTTGGAAAGTAAGCATGTAAAAGCAGTTTCATGTGGAGCCCGACATAGTTTCATTCTCACAGGTATAACAGATAGCTAACTTCTGAATAGTCTCTTGTCCTCGGTGAGAGCTAATCTGCCAAAATATACGTCCTTCTCCTTTACATTTTGTTTGTGTACTCGCTACTATAGTAGAGGATTTAATGAATGTAACATTATCTTCTTGTCACCTCTGCAGAGAACGGCGAAGTTTTCAGCTGGGGATGGAACAAGTACGGCCAGGTACGATTTTCTGACAAACTAGCCAGTTCTACAACTTAAAAACTAGATTTAGTCGTATAATATGGGTATTTGAAATGCAGCTCGGTCTTGGAGATACAATGGATCGCAACATGCCTTCTCAAGTCGGTCTCCTAGAAGGCTGTCAACCAAAAAATGTTGCATGCGGGTGGTGGCACACCTTACTGCTTAGTGAAACACCACCCTAAAACTAAACTGTTAACTTGGCCTGGAAAAGCAAAGGTCAGCAGTTTTTAATTAGCTAGGATGGTTAACTCGTTTCTGCATTCTGATCTGATGTGGATGCTCTTGTTTTACAGTGTCCAAACAACTGGTTTTAAGACCTCTGACATCGTCTAATGACTAACCGCATAATTATGCATGGAAACTTATACAATGCTTGTAAAATACGTACTTATTCACGTTAGCTTCTGACATGATTTGCCTTTGATTCACTAGGTAGTTCTAGTTTTAGTTCCTCTGCATGTTTTATCCAGAGCATCAGATGATTGAGTCCAATGCAGGCCTGCGAGGATTTTAAACATGCCAGAAATGTTGGTAGGTAAAATGCGCATTTATGTTGCTTTTATCATCTGAGAAATGGAATTTGAAAGCACGCAGTTGCTTTGACCTTAACTATAAATTTTATAAAATTCATAACATAGTCGGCCAGGCGGGACTCGAGGAGTCTAAATTTTCTGTCCAATATTATGGTGTTTTATTGTGTCCAAAGAATCTCAACTGTTTATTTATGTAGGTTTTGTGTAGGTTCCGCATGAATCCTGTAAAATAAATGGTTGAGATTTCATGAGACAAAATAAAACAGTATAATATTGAACAGAAAATCTTAGTTCGGACTCGAGTCAAAGTGACAAACAATACTATTTTGATATTTTATCTTTCAAAACATGATTTGGGCCGATTGGGCCATAGACCGGTCCTGCTTATAAGAGACGGAGATGGCAATGGATTGGGTTGTTAGTGATTACAGCACTGTTTATCCTATTTAAATGACACTGTTTTAGTATATTCATTAGAATAATATTATTTTAAATTTAAATTTCGTAAATAAGTGGATATGCATAGTTTCTAAAAAGGCAGGTAATAATAATAAGGTAACGAACGATAGGTAGTCTCCTAAGGAAGGTGCCACTTCTTACTCTACTGTCCTATGCCGAATCAACTGTTTATATGACTGCTTCTTAGTCTCCATTACCATGGTCGGGATCAGCTGTGTGTCTCTTGGTCCGGTCATCGTCACTTGATCGGCCTTTGTTGGTCACTGGTACAAAACGACTGATGTACTGGACTGGGGTTAATCAAGCAGTACCATGGACCTTTCTTCCGCCGTTTGATTAATTGGACTTGTCCATATCAGAAAACGACACTGAAACTTATAAGTAAAAGTAAGGCTCTTTTCCTGCATTATTTGGTTGAAGTCGATTGCTCATGTTCTGTTTCAAAGTGTTTAATTTTTTTTAACTTTAAATTTTTTTAATTTCAGTGTTTTAAGTTTTTAAAATTTTTAATTAGCCAATTTTTTAAAATCTTAACATTAAAATGTTAATTTTGTTGATTTAGTTAACAAAACTTTTATCATTCGTGAGTAGAGAAAAAATTTCTAAGTGAATATTTATGTATAATGAATAACAACAATTACGTTAGACAAATTAACAAATTATTAATAGAATTAAAAATTATGTTAGATAAATAAATAAATTATTAATAAAATTAAATTGTTTGAATTGACCTGTTAATCAGAGTGTTGGATTGACAAAATTTTAGTATTTTATAATTGTTTCTCTCTTAAATAATTTCTATATGAACATGTCTCAATCTCGTCAAGAAGCTTCTATTTACATTCCGTCCCAAGCCTAGGACGTTTCTTCGTTATTTAATTACTACAACAGCCTATTAGTCTGTTAGTGCACAATACCAGGAGGAAAATACACCTGAAAGATGACACCAGAAGCTTTAAACTAAACTTGTGAACCGTGATGTTCATTTGCTAAACTAGTTTATGTTCCAGGATAGCATTTCGCGAAGCTTTGACCAATTCATCCGACGAAAGCTCCAAGACAAACATGTCTGGATCATGGATAATATTAACAAAGAAGTATAACCACTCTCGTTAATTGAATACACACAAAGTTTCCCAGTTGTGGTCACCCTTGAAAATGAATAATTGAAGAGTTTTGAGGAAGTTTGACAAGAAATTATATATATATGCTAATTGAATACACAAAATGTTTCCCAGTTGTGGTCACCCCTGAAAAGCATAATTGAAGAGTTTCGAGGAAGTTTGACAAGAATTTTTTTTGTTTTGTTGCTATTCAGATCTTGGCTAATCCTCCGTTCAAGCCGGATAGGTCTTTTGCGAGAGGTAAAGCTCTGACTTCAAGTTTTAAATGGTTGCATACATAAGAGGGATTCGAACTTGCAATTTCACTTAAGCTAAGAGAGTTCCTTATCAACTCACCTTTACCTTCGAATTGACAAGAAATTATATTAGATTCAAGTAAACAATTTATCAGATTTCAATCATTCTATTTAAAGAAAATTAGTATAAAAATTATTTAATTTTAATCCAAACTTTGAAGCCAATAAACTGTAAAACTTTTATATATAATTTATGTTCAACAGGAAAAATCATGGAGACTTTAGACTGTGAGGGTGTTTACGACAGCAGCTTACGACCTTTGTCTTTCACCTACCGTTCCCACTTGGGGCACTTGGCTGTTTCAAGTGGAGAAAAGCAATAGACCGTAAAATGATCTCTGCTTTGAAGCTACAAATGTTGAATGGATTAAGAAAAGGATCTTGATGGAATAAGAAAATGACAGGAAGGTTGAATCCTGACCGTTTGATGATGCCAATGATGCAAACAATGACCTGATCAACGATTTCAGACATTGAAGTTGGTCTTATCCTGAATGTAATAGTAGGTGTCACGATTTTAACTTATTTAATCTTCTAAGGATTGGCACAAACTTGGAAAACGTTGACAGGAGGGTAGGATTGATTTGTATGCTTCAAGGCTTGGATCAGATTTTGCTTCAACCCTAATCAACCCGACTCTTAACATCTAACCTGTCCAAATTTTATGGTCTAGAACAAAGATTTTTGGTATTCTACGTAGTTTCTTGATATGTATATGATGAGAACTTGCCCTTATTCTTCTTATTAGACGAACTTTTAAGCAACAAATTTGATCAACCAGGTTTGATCTACCCGATAAATTAAGGGGTCGTTGAATCTTTTAAACCTTAAACTTAAATCGGTTTAATTTCCGTTTTGTTTTTTAAAATAATGGATGTTATCATTCTCAAAGAGTAGCAATATAGTTAAACATTAAAACATGTAAAAACTTAATAAAAGAAGGCATGATTGTTAAATAAAAATTCTGCTGCCTAACAATGGTTAACTGGATCCAGCTCTGTGATTTGAACGTTTCTTGTATCGGCATAGAATCAGAGTTGGAGGTGCCTGATTGTTTCTTGCCATTTGCTTCCAGCACGTTGTGGATACCCAAATCCTGAAACCTGAATCAATCATTTACTATGCCAGCAAGTACGTTTCCTTTTCATTCCTGACAAAAGAAAGAAAAACCTGTGGCGCCTCTTGATCCTGAATGCACCAAACTCGAAAACCCACCCCTAAACAACTTGACAATTAAGTGTGTTTTTGTGTGTGTGTGTGTTAGAATTGGCTGCTACACCTTACTCTAAAACCACATTTAAACAAACTGACGTTAAAAATTAGTATTCAACTTAGCTTAACGAACACAATACTAAATAAAAAGACTACCAAACTAAATTTGAAAAAAATGGATACAATAAGATAAGATCCAATTGACAGATTTTGTGAAGATACAGGTCAGGGTTTGTGCAAGTTTAGGTGTTGCTTTCATATACTTTTCAGGGACATCGTGTTGGTCTCTACCACCAAATTCTATTTTGTATTAGTTTTAATCCTTTTCTTCCTTATTTGCATCAATACTAATTTATGTTTAAACTAAGTTTTAAACTTTTATTTATTTCTTTATTTTTATTGATTATTTTTACTTTTTTTCGTATTTTCAAATGACAATTACTCTACTAATTAGTTGTTCTAAATAAATGATCTTTAATAACTTCAATTTAATAATTATATGAGTACGAAGAAATTAGGTTCACATTCATAAATAATTAAGTTGGTATTCCTTTTATCAACTAAGATTTAAGATCATTTTAGTATTGTGAATTTAATATTGAATGTATTAATTTGATAAGAATAACTATATTGTAAAAAATTAATTTATAAAAAATAAAAATACCAAAGAATAAAAGATATAAATTTTTATATAATTTATCAAATATAAAATTATTTTATATATGAATTAACTCAACTTAAATTGATAAATTATTAATTTAAGAAATCATAATTATTAAATTTGTTAAATAATAAAAATAGATTTAAAAAATCTTAAAACATATATTAAAAAAAAAACCGGATGAGTGGACCAAACGATTAAAATTGTTCATAAGACTACACCTTTCAATCTCGATCAAACAAAAAAAAAAGAAGGGTATAGCTTAGAATTTGCTGTGGGTGCTTGGCGTGAAGAGCTGGACTCCAATTGATCACGCCACGTCGCTCTCACCTATCTCTCCCTCTCTTAAATAACACCTTCCTTGCTCTGCTTCATGTCCTAACCAACTTCAGCAGCAACCCTGCAAAGCACTCATCGTCTTTGTTGCTCTAAACCAAGGTCACGGTACCTACAACAATGGAGGGTCTCATTCCATTCGTGTACAAAGCCATAATGCAATACAAAAACGGCAACCAAAGCCCCTTGTCTTCCTGGCTTGCCGACTCTCCTTCAACGTCCTACATGCGACTTCCAGGTGACTCTGGTCGTTTCCAGGCTTCCGAGATCAGGCTCTTCGGTTCAGACTATGCCTTTCCAACATCGTCAACCTCTTCCAACATGAGCTCTCAGTCACCTGTCGTCTGTCGCTTGCCTTCTCGTAGAATGGTCACCTGAAGAAAAAGCTTCAGAACTTGGAGCTATGCGATATGTATCTAGAGAAATTGTGAATTCTCTTAATCTTATCTTATTATCTCCGATGTTGTTGTATTAGTTTGTCTGGTAATAAGCGTGTAGATAACCAAAAGGGACTGCACGCTTGGTGTTGTTGGCATGTGGAAGACCAAAGGGGTTCACACGTGCTTTGTGTTGCTCGATGAATATAAGGTTTTAATCTGTGTAAATCAGTGACTTCTAATGTCAGGAAGTTTATGTTTCTTTTGGCCAGAACTCAATCCTGTGAAGTGTGAACCATATTGGTTATGTTTTATGTTTGATGTTAATTACCTAAAACAGGTAATTTAAAAGTTACTATACGATCGTTTACAATATAAGAAGAACTTATAAGGATTGCGAATGAGAAGATCTGTATTTCTAATCAATTAGGTAATAAGTTTCTTTCAAACATAAACGTAAGTCCAAGCTGAATTTAGTTGATCAGAAAAGGCTTATGAGACACTCAAAGAGTCTGTGTCTTTATTATAACTCTTCAAGTACAGTTTCACCTGCCAAAGTTTTGAGATTTCAGATCGACTTTAGTACCGACTCTTGTTACATAATCTATGTTTGGGCACACCTTACGAAGTATTGATGAATCTGTAACATCGGGGAGTATAGAACTACTTTAAAAAAGGCCAAGTCAATATTCAGTACAACGTTAAAAGGATTGTTTTTCATTTTTAATGCTACTTCTGTTTCAGATTCCGAGAAAAAGATGCAACTAAAGAAACATCACTGTGGTCACGAGGAGATGACTGAAGGGTCTTAGAATATTTTAAGCACTTCCATGAGAGTGGAGTAATTAAATGTACTTGGAAACCAGAACCTGAGTTTTGTTAAATGAAAAAAAAATAGTACGATGATGTACTGCAAGAGCATGCAACTCCACGTTTCATGAATTTCCAAACTTTACAGGATGTTGGAAAGCAGAAATTGAATAGGTTTTTGCATACGAGGTAGCATTCACGTGGCATTTGATCTGTATAACAAGTGAAAAAGAAAGGACATTTGTTGAGTTTCTTTATACAAGCCAACTTTTTCACCGCAAGTCCAGTTCTGTTGCCATTAATGGAGACTGAGATGTTTTCCATTTTCATTCTAGTGTCACTGCTGTTGAGCAGCTGTGAAGTTCAAGCTGTGCGACGCTGTCCCGATTGCTGTCGGTTTCCGGTGCCATTCCCACTCAGCTCTAGTGGAGATTGTGGTCATCCATCTTACAAAGTTCGTTGCAGTGCAGGCACATTATGGTTTGATGCTCTAAATGGATCATCCTACATGATCACATCCATAAATCCATCAAGCCAAAGACTAGTTATTCGTCCGCCAGGATTCTTCCCCAATTCCTGCATAGCCGCGGATTTCAGAAGCAATGGCATTCAACTAGACAACAATCTTCCCTTCAACATCACCAGTAGCAACACGGTAGTGATCATGAACTGCTCCGAATCAGTACCGCAAATCTTACTGGCATTGAATTGTTCAGAATCAAGCGTATGTCATGACTACATTAATGGAAATAAGTTGGCAAAAGCTGCTTGTGGGCACACATCAATTTGCTGTTCTTTGAAAACTGGGGGATCTGTGAATGCTTACAGAATTCGAGTTCGTGCTGACAGATGTTCGGCTTACCAAAGTTTTGTGAACCTGGACTCTGGATTGTCTGTGAATAAGTGGCCAGAGCCTGGAGTGGAATTGGAATGGACATTGCCTCAGGAGCCTTCGTGCAGAACACAAGTGAATTGTCAGGATTTGGCATATTCTGAATGCTTGCCAGATCCATCTAGCGGTGAACAGAAGAGGTGTTTTTGCCATTCTGGCTACCAATGGGATCCAGTGAATGGAGTTTGCCAAGGTTGGTAAATATCAAACTTGTTTCCTGTTCATTATAGTTCTCAAACCATGACAGAAACTCCAATGTTTACAGTGTTAGAAATTAAAATTAGTTCAGATCCTTATGAATTATACTTCTTTCTTTAGCATTGATTAGATGCAAACTCAAAACTCATTTCCCAGCTCATGGTTGACTGAAAATCCTACTTGCAAATATTTTCTAAACATTATCTAAAGACAAGAAATATATAAGGTCTGGAAAATCTTCGGGTTTCTGTACTTTTTGGATGAGTAATCTTTTCAGTTTACAGTATCTCTCAGCTACTTGTAAGTCAGGATGCCGAAACTATAGCCATGTTCTTTATTAGATTATAAAGATTATATGATTGTAGAATCTTGCATGAAGACATAAAACCATTTTCACATTTTGCAGGCAAGAAGTGTCAACATGGAAGAGCTTGCAATATGCTGAAAAACAGACTTCAATTCATTGGTAAGCAGTTGGCTTCTGAATTTTTACATAAAACGAACAGCTTTAAGTATGGGAAGATACCAAATTCACAGAAACTTTGAAATGAAACATGAGCGTCAAATAGCTGTTCATTTCCATGGTAGCTAACATGATTTTACTGTTTTTTCATTGCAATTTAATTAGGTGTGACCATTCCTGTAGGAGGAATACTTCTTGGAATCATAGCAATGGTTTTAGTCTACAGAAAAAGAAGTGCTAATCGAAGACAGTTGGCGAAAGTAACTTTGGGAACGTTCAAGGAAAGAGTTTTAAGCGTCAGCAATGGAGGCAGAACAGCAAAGATATTTTCAGGAAAGGAAATACTGAGAGCAACAAACAACTTCTCTGACGACAACCTGCTCGGCAATGGAGGTTTTGGTGAGGTCTTCATGGGAATTATTGAGGATGGAACAGTCACAGCAATCAAGCGAGCCAAGTCTGGAAACACCAAAGGAACTGATCAGATTCTTAACGAGGTCCAAATTCTGTGTCAAGTAAACCATAAAAACCTGGTAAGACTCCTGGGATGTTGCCTCGAACTTAAACAACCTCTCTTGATTTATGAGTACATCCCAAATGGAACACTCTTTGATCATCTTCATTCAGTTGATCCTGGTAAAAGGGTACAGCTAAATTGGCACTGTCGTCTGGTCATAGCCTATCAAACAGCTGATGGACTTGCATACCTTCATTTTTCTGCTATACCACCTATTTATCACCGTGACATCAAATCAAGCAACATTTTACTTGATCGCAAGCTTGATGCCAAGGTTTCCGATTTCGGGCTCTCCAGGCTAGCCGTGACAGAGTCAAGTCATATAACAACATGTGTTCAAGGAACCTTAGGCTATCTTGATCCAGAGTACTATATTAACTTCAGGTTGACTGACAAGAGTGATGTTTATAGCTTTGGAGTTGTTCTGCTAGAGCTGTTGACTTCTAAGAAAGCCATTGATTTCAATAGAGAAGATGATGATGTGAACTTGGTGGTTCTTGCAAGAAGGATGCTGAACGAGAAGAGATTGTTGGAAGCTGTTGATCCTGTGCTTAAAGATGGAGCCAGTAACTTAGAGTTGGAAACTATGGAGATGCTGGGGTCTTTAGCAGCAGCCTGTTTGGATATGAAAAGGGAGTGTAGGCCTTCCATGAAAGAAGTTGCCGAGAAGATTGAGCACATTATTAATCTTCTGGCAGGCCACGTTTCTCAGACTTGAAACATTTACAGTAACAGGCCTGTTTCGTGAATTTTCCAGGGAAACTTACTGTTAAGCTTCCAAGAAAAATGTCCACACAGGAAATTAATCATCTTCTGTACACTCCTAAAAATCTGATTTTTCCCAGAGTGATTTGGTTGTTTTTATCTTTCCCAGGTTCAGTTATAATCACTGTAATTTCTGGTTATTCCACTGAATTAATAATCTTTGCACAGAAACTATGCCGTTTTAGTGTGTGGCATATCAATTCTTGTTAAGATTTAAAGTGTAAGTTTGGAATCCCAAGTTGGAAAGAGATAAACTAGTGATGGACATATAAAAGGAAAAGACGCATAAACTTAATGTTTTAATGTTTTGGTTGGAAGGATAGTATTAAGACTTACGAATATGTTCCATCGTTAGGTCCATGATATAGATCTCTCAAATAAATGGATTATCCAAAGCCAACAAGTGGTATCAGAGTCGATGGCTCGACAAGGGACAAGTATGGAGATAATAGTCGGATCCTAAGATTGCCTCCCCACGTGGAAGAGCAAAGAGACTCCTGATAGGTCCAGGTTAGTGAAATAGAAGGGCTCTTGGTGACACTATATACTTAAATTGCTAAGAAAAAAACATTCGCTTAAGGGAGAGTCTAAGTTCAATATGAAAGTTTGACATGATTATTGAGATTTCAAGTATAAGTAGGAATCTCACATTAGAAAGAGATAGAACTAGTGACACTATATACTTAAATTGCTAAGAAAAAAGCATTCGCTTAAGGGAGAGTCTAAGTTCAATATGAAAGTTTGACACTTTGAGGAGGAGATTATTGAGATTTCAAGTATAAGTAGGAATCTCACATTAGAAAGAGATAGAACTAGAGATAGGCATATAAGTAAAAAAGACTCATGAACCTAATATCTTAAAGTTTTGAGCAACAATTCTACAATGAGACTAACAGGAGATTCTATTAAGGAAAATATCAATAAGTTAATTGTAATTATCTTTACCATTTATCATTGTATATCTTTTCTATAAATAGGAGATAGCATAGCTTAATTATAGGATGAAATTGATTCTTGTTCTTGTATATATTATGCACCTTTCTAATGAAATAAATACAATACCGTAAACCATGAGAACTGTAAAAGTAAAACCATGAGACTGGAACTTGACATTGGAATGCCGACTTTGAAGTTGAAAGAAGGTAACTATAAAATGCTAAACAATATAACAGAACTTTGGATCTTGAGATAATTAACAGACATGGAAAATGGAAATCAAGTAAGGTACTTGACAATGCATAACAACAAACCAAATCTGTTTGATTCTTTCAAGGTACATTGAAACAAAACTACCAGGCACATTTCCAAGGTTCATTCTATTATTTGTTAAAAGAAGACAAACATCTATGCTTCCCCAAGTTTTTAAAACTTTGATAAACTGTCAAAGTAGTGATAAGCATGTGCTTTGTTTCTACAAGGAGAGGTTGCTTAGAGAGAACGAATTAAGACGATGAACATTGAACTTGCATATGCTCCAAAAGATATCCAAATCGATTTTTGTTACAATCTAAGAGTAATACTCATTGTGAAACTTAAATTGGCGGATGTCTCCAGGTTTGTGCAGTCCGAAGAATGACACTCTGGACTCGTCTGAAGCATATATCTTCAATTTACTATCCCAGCTTAAATGATGTAATAGGTCTTGCTTCACCTGTTACGCATTTTTAAGAATAATAGACTAGAGGAAACTTTCCCAATGGAGAAAATTTTGTCTACACTATGGATCCTCATAATTTCTCCGGTATTATCCTCCTGTTACACTACAGCTATTCGACATTGTGGGGCCAAACTACAGTACCTTATCCACTTAGCACAGGAATTGACTGTGGTGATCAGTTGTACAAGATACGATACACTGCAGGAAATCTAAGGTTCGATGCTTTAAATGGAGCATCCTACAGGATCACATCCATTAACCCGCTAACTCAGAGAATTATTATTGAACCGGCTGGCCTGATACCTGACTCTTGCATGTCAATTGACTTCCACAGTCAAGGACTACCGCTAAACCACAGCCTTCCCTTCAACAGCACTAGTGTAAACACCATTCTGTTCCTCAACTATAAAAAGGTCGCGTTACACTTGAAACCACCTATGGAGTGCACAAAAAGTAGCATTTGCCATAACTACATCAAGGAAAAGACAGTTGCTTGTATGAAAGAACCATTCTGTTGTACGTTCAAGACTGGAGGACTACAAAATGGTTATGAGATTAAGGTCTACGATGGAGGGTGTGGAGCTTATCAAAGCTTTGTGAACTTGGATGTTAAAAAGGTGGTGGCCAAGCAATGGTCTGTTCCACGGATAGAGATACGCACTGCCTCAGGAATCTGTTAAGAAATTAAACTATTTCCAAGCAACTAAAACGCCAGTTAAACAACACAAAATTTGATAACAGAATTAGGTCAAATTGTGCCTATGTCTCCGGGACTACTGCACACTCTTTTTATTAGGGAGAAAAACAACACTTACAAGTGTTTACACTCAACAATCATCTCACTAGTATTTACACACACTCTCAAACTCTTACCCCAATACACCCCAAAATTACTCACAAAATTTTTCTACTCG
>JANIHY010000183.1:673763-686188 GCA_027479065.1 Erythroxylum brevipes
ATTAATATCTCAATTTATAAAAATTAATTAATAAAATAATAATTAATAAAATTAGTAATTTACAATAATAATACAAATCTAACACAAGAAATAATCTCTGTTAGACAGCACATGCTTATGTTACAAACACGTATAATGGCTCATGCAAATGTATTGCTCTGCACAGAAACCATCAGCAGTAGACAGAAATTGGCTGCATGCTTCATGCGACGGCCACAAAGAAGTTCTGTCGTGTAATGTGGTAAGACATCAACATCCCATTCCTCCTCCTCCTCCTCCTCCTCCACCACCACCACCACCAAAATCACAACCACCGCCACCGCCACCTGAGTTGCCAAAATCACATGTTCCTCCACCGTTAGCTCCTCCATTACCAAAGTCGTACCCAGCGGCACCACCACCATAATCAACACCTCCCATATCAATGCTTATGTCCGCGGTGCCCACGTCTCCACCATCACCACCCCCACCCTCACCACCACCACCTCGTCGGTCGAGCTTTTTTCCAGCACCGCCGTATACTCTGCCGAGGATTACCAGGAGAATAAAAAAAGCGAGCGTCGAGCCCCAGCCTATGATTGCAATTCCCCAAGGCTCCATTTACTTGATGCACTAATCAATTCTTTTCTTGTATAGCGACAGACCAAATTCTCTAGTTAGTGGCGACATTATATATAAATCTTATCTATTATAGATACAGAAGCAACGCGTTGTGTTTAACGAGTCTAACTAGCATACAATTCAAAGTTATTGGCAATCATGAGGTTGACTTTACTACAAGGTCAGACTCGGTTCGAGGGTCAGTCAAATAACCGGTCGGTCCAAAATCAATCGACTCGGATTCGTTTCAGGCTGTTTTGCTGGTACTGGAATATAGTAATTGGTTCCTTAGACCCGACTAAGTCCTCAACTTCTGATTAATTTGATTAGTATTGATCATAGGTTTACTTGTCTTTGTTTTTGAAAAGTCCTAGGTTTAATTGTCTTGTAATTGAATAAGTAATAACATTGAAGCTATGTTCCATGAGCTGCTCCAGAAAACTTGAGAGTTTGACTCAGCTCGCAGATTTTGATTCTTTAAATATATTCCATTTTTATACATAGCTGAGCATAGTGAATTACATAATAACTCAGCTCCGGACACTACCAAGAAGCAAGATTAGAGGTAATCCTCCGAGTTCTGAAAAGCCACCAAGAGAGGTCACAGAAGAAACCAAAAAACCCGGAGAAGCTTACACAAGTTTCATCATACCTCTCCTTTAAATCTCTCTCCATAAGTCATAAGCATATGTTGTGTATAAAAATGCCTCGACTATTTCTTTTGAGGTAGAATTTCCTAAATTACCATACAGTCTATTCTGCACCATTGATGAAGGCTGGGCAAATCTTCCTCTAGTTTCTTGCACTGTCAATCAATGAACTGAAGCTTGACTGTCGCCCCTAAAGCAATTCACATCGCTCTGCTCCACGACAGATAATTGCTTCCAACAAGAGGGATTATAACTACCATCATTCCTGGATGATCTGAACTATGCAAATACAAAGGATCTCCATTGTTACTTGGTCTAAACAATGCTAGAAGCCATGCCTGTTTTGATCAGGAAATTTGAAGTTTCCTATCACTGATACCATGTTGTAATGGAAGGAAGAAAAATGTCAAAAGTCCTAGGTTTAAATATCTTGTAATTAAATAAGTAATGAGGGAGGAGAGAAAAGGTAACATTTGGCATTTGATCTTCTTCACACGCAGCAGGAGTTTTACGATATTGGAATTGATACCCAGACTTGCGTTGCTTTGATCACGCATACTTGGGAGAGCCCATGGCGACCTGAGGGGAACCAACCAAAACGAGGCAGAACGCGGAAGAGGGATGATGAAGGTCGGGGCCGCATTGTGCTTTCGTATCGCGCCGCAGTAACAAGCCCTCGCGATGATCTAGACACGCTGGACGAGCAGCCCTGGCCAGTGGAACCTACGATCGAACTGGAGGAAGGGGATATTGTCCAAATTGCCAACGAACAAGGCGAAGGCATCCGACTCTCTCCTACGTTCAAACAAAACTCGATAATTAGTGGACGAAGGCGGTAGTGGTGCAACTCCTCGGCAGATGGATCGGTTATTAGGCATTCAACTCTCGCCTGTGCAACTTATGGAAACCGGTTAGCCTGTTCAAAATCGTCGATCTCGAACACGACTTCTACCTGGTTAAGTTCCTGGACGAGACTAATTATTTCCACGCCTTAACAAATGGGCCGTGGATCATATATGGCCAAGCTTTAGTTGTTCAACCATGGGAGCCTTCATTCCGACCCAAACAGGGGACGATCACGGGGGCGGTTACCTGGATTCGGCTTCCGGATCTACCTATAGCTCGATATCATCCTGAGATTCTCACGGCACTGGGCAACTTAGTTGGGAAGACTATGAAAATCAACGAGGTCACGTTATAGACTCACCGGGGAAGGTATGCGCGTCTAGTTGTTGATATAGACCTAAAGGAACTGTTGCGGACTATGGTGGAGATGGATGGCGAACTGCTTCACGTTATGTACAAGGGCCTCCCCTAGCTTTGCTACTCCTGCGGGAAGGTAGGCCACGCAACGACCGACTGTCCTCGACACCTTCGAAACACTCACCGAGCCCCACAGCCGGTCACAGGACAGTCCAGCGTGGCGTTGCAGGTAGAAGCAACACCAGCCAGTGAACAGACGAATACCACCACCACGAGCCCTCAGCCAACGGTCGAAACAGGGTAGGGCCTTGGGTTTACGTCCAACGTAAACCTCGACCCTCTACCCAACCCCTCCAGAAGCAAGCAACGTCCACCATACCTCCAACGTCCAGTCTGAGGAGAAGCACCGCATCCCCTCCATAGATCTCCTCCTGATACGCGGCACTGATGGATGTAGGATTGATGGAGACTGGTGAGCCGCAACCTCTCGGGGACACGCGACAAGGCCCAGTCTCGGGTCTCAGACACCGCATGGTGTTATCCGAATGGCTTGAGAATCTCAAGCCCACGTCTAATGACCATTTATTCAAGGCCCATTGGTCTAAGGCCAATACCAAGAAGGGGACCAGGGGGCCCAAAGGAGTCCAAAAACAAATTCTTCGGGTCGAAAGCTCTCGGACTACTTATACTTAGGAAACAATCCTGGAAGTCCCTCCCCTAATCCAATTACAACCCACCGATGCGGAACATAATATAGCGCTCGTCATCCCCTCACACACATAAATGATCTGTGAACAACAGATCTTGGACGATAGTGTGGTGGCTGTTAGGAGGAGAAATACGCAGATGGAAGTGGTTGAAACTGGAGCGTTTATTCCTGCCAGCTTCAAGCCCCAGGGAGACTTTCCCACCTTATTCAAAGCTACTCTTAGGGAGCTGGCTTCTCCCATCCATCACACGGAGATAAAGAAAGCGGCTTTCAATATGAATCCGAATAAAGCTCCACGAGTGGATGGGTTCAATGCTCTCTTCTACCAGAAGCAATGGGGGAGGGTACGGCCCACCGTGACGGATTACATCCAGTCTATTTTCAGACACAAGCAATGGGATAACGACTTAAACCAATCCCTCCTTGTGTTTATCCCCAAAATTCCTTCCTCGACTAGTATTACCCAGTTCCGACCGATCAGCCTCTGTAATGTTATGTACAAGATTCTTTCCAAAGTCTTAGTCAATAGTCTGAAACCCCACGTTGACTTCCTTGTGCAGGAAACTCAATGTATTTTTATTCCGGGGTGACAAATCACTGATAACATCATTATAGCCCAGGAAGCTATCTACTTGATACATAAGAAGA
Source organism: Erythroxylum brevipes (assembly GCA_027479065.1). NCBI lineage: Eukaryota > Viridiplantae > Streptophyta > Magnoliopsida > Malpighiales > Erythroxylaceae > Erythroxylum > Erythroxylum brevipes. Next base: position 677,574 of record JANIHY010000183.1, read on the forward strand.
AAGGCAAAACTGGATTTCTAGCGCTGAAAGTGGACTTAGAAAAAGCGTATGATCACTTCCGCTGGGACTTCATCCTTCACACTTTAGAGGATATTGGCATCCCGGAGCAACTAATCTGGGTCATTAGGCAATGCGTGACGACGGTGACTATGCAGCTACTTCAGTTAATGCATGTTAATTTTTGTGGATCCATGAATACAAAATCTTTTAGTGAAAATCACTATTTTTTATTGATTGTTGATGATTACAACCGTATGAATTAGGTTTATTTTTTTAAGACAAAATCTGAAACTCTTACCCACTTTAAGAAGTTTAAGGCCTTAGTAAAAATGAAATTGGCAACAATATCAGGTGCTTTCGAACTGACATACGAGGTGAGTTTACGTCTACTGAATTTATTGAATTCTATGAAAAATGTGGTATTCTCAGGGAGCTTACTGCACTATACACATTAGACCAAAATGGTGTTATTGCGAGAAAGAATCGAATAGTGGTAGAGATGGCTAGAAGTTTGATAAAAGTCAAAGGTCTTCTTAATTCCTTTTGGGCTAAAGTAGTTGCAATAGTTGTATATCTTTTAAATATTTCTCTTACAAAGGCTGTTATGAATAAAACATTATATGAAGCATGAAAAGGTATGAAATGTCGTGTTTGTCACCCAAAATTTTTTGGATGTATAGCCTATGCTTTAGTTAATTCTCAATCCCGTAGTAAAGTTGATGAAAAGTCTGAAAAGTGCATTTTTATTGGTTATTGTCCTCAATATGAGGCAAATAGGTTGTAAAATCCTTTAAATGACAAAATTGTTGTTAGTAGAAAAGTAGAGTTCAATGAAGATGCCTCATGGAATTGGGAAATTGCCAAAGTAAATGAACAACTTTCAAACCCAATCAATAATGTAGGTGATAATCAACCTTTACAATTAGAAAATCCATCACCATCTCCTACAAGTCGTAGCTTCTCATCTCCTAAAAGCACAAATTCCTCTTCTTTTGATGAAAATCCTCCAAGGAAATTTAGATTCTTGAAGGAAATTTATGAATATGGTGCTTTAGTTTTGTGTTATTGTTGGGCCCAGGTCCCGGATCCTCATTCCTGAGGCAGCCCCTCGGGCTGCGCCGGCATCAGGCGCCCCATAACGTCGGACCCGATCCCAACATCCATACACAGTCGATCATTCGATACACACACATACATTTCCATAACATTCACAAGTTATGAGGAGACCATGAGAAAAGAAGAATGGTGCAAAGCCAAGGATGAAGAGATGACATCAATTCAAAAAAATAAAACATGAGAATTAGTAGATTTACCTAAAGCAAAAAAGAAATTGGGCTTAAATGCGTGTTTAGAATTAAGTATCATACAAATGGAAGCATACAAAAGCATAAGACACAACTCATAGTAAAAGGGTATGCTCAAAAAATGGGCATTGATTTGATCTCTTCAAATCAAGAAAGGGGCATTGATTTTGAAGAAACCTTCTCATCAGTTACTCATGTTGAAACTGTAAGAATTTTGCTTGGTTCAGCCGCTCATTTATCTCTTCATGTTTTCCAATTTGATGTGAAGTCTGCTTTTTTAAATGAAGAATTGGAAGAGGAAGTTTATATTTCTCAACATGAAGGCTTTGTTTTAAAAGGTCATGAAAATAAAGTCTTTAAGTTGAGAAAAGCTCTTTATGGACTTCTACAAGCTCCAAGAGAATGGTATAATAAGATTGATAGCTATTTTGTTGAATGTGGATTTAAAACAAGTAACAATGAGCCCATTTTATATTTGAAAAACGAAGGAAAATGATTTTCTAGTTGTTTATTTTTATGTTGATGACATCATTTATTTTGGGTCATGTGAATCTTTGCTCAAGAATTTTAATTTTTTAATGATTAAAAAAAATTGAGATGACAGACTTGGGTTTGATGCACTGCTTTCTTAGGCTTAAGGTGAAATAAGGTGCAAATGGAATTTTCATTTATCAAAAAATTTATGTTGAAAATTTGCTCAAAAGTTTTAATACGCTAAATTGCAAAAAGGTCTCCACAAAAATAACTTCAAATGAGAAATTGTAATATGAAGATGGCACAAAAAAGACTAACCAACCAATTTTCGGAAATTGATTGGTGGATTGAATTGTTATCACAGACATCCTAACATTGCATTTTTTTGTTAGTATTTTATCCAAGTTCGTGAATAATCCCACGTGACATCAGTTTGGGGTAGCTAAGAGAGTCTTGAGATATGTTGCTGGAACATCTAACGTTAGGATTTTGTACTTTAAAGTATCAAGTTTCAAATTGTTCGGTTACGTTGACAGTGATTGTGCAGGTTCTTTGGATGATAGAAGGAACACTTCAGACTATATTTTTAGCTTGGGGCCAACACATGGGCTGCCTGTGCTTGTCATGCCGCCGACATCCACAGTTGTGAGAGCAAAGTCATCATGATGATGGTTCTGATAATATATAGGCTGCCTCCACCACCAGAGCCGTCACCATCACCGGGGCTTAGGCGCAACCCAAGAGACCGAACACGATACCAATAGAAACTAATATGATTATCCAGATTTCCATATTGTCTGAAACTTGCTTGTGCTTTATTTGGTCATCCGTATACCTTGACACTTCCAAAGTCAACCTATTTTTTGTGATCTTGTATTATTTAATTTTCTAAAAAATTAGATAATGTCTGAATTCTGATTAGACAAGGAACCAACTTCTCTCTCTCTTGTCATGTCTGATTACTTCATGGAACATAATTTTTTTTAATAAGAAGGGAAAGTACATTACATACTAATTAAACGGGGGAAACTGCGCCCCGACTCATCTTCTGAAAGAAGATTCTGACACCCTAAGGATGGAATATCAAAATAAGTAATCCCAATATCACCTGGATAGGCCCGGGCAGCGAGCCAATCCGCACATCTGTTGCTCTCTCGGTACACATGCCGATGAACAACAGTCCAGTTCCTGAGGAGAGGCTCGAGGGTAGCCATGAGGAGAGGGTTGTCGGACTGAGAGCGGGACGAAACCGAAGAAAGTAGCTGGTGCACTCTCAGCGAATCCACTTCCAACTCAATATGACGAAAGCCCAATCGCCAAGCCAAGGTAAGGCCTGTGTAAGCAGCCCAGAGCTCTGCTACTAGTGGGGAGCACCATCCTATGAACTGAGAGAAGCCCCCACACCAAGTACCGGTACTGTCGCGAAGGAGTCCTCCAGCGGAAGCCGTGAGCTGAGAGTGATTACAAGCCCCATCAGTGTTCAATTTGATCCAACCGTGCTGGGGCCGTCGCCAGCCAATCTGGTGTTCCTGATGAGTGCGGTGACCGAAACCGCCTAGTCGGCGGGCCCCCAAAGCCTGCTGGACCTGATCTGCATAAGACAAAAGAAGAAAAGAAGGTGAGGGAGGTCGGACAAAAGTGGAATCAAATATAGCCTGATTTCTCCATGTCCAGAGGAACCAGCAGGTCAACCCAAAAAGGAGCGGTCAGTCCCGGCCCTGCACACGACGGTGCTGGAGAAGGTTGGCATGCAGCCAGTCCCTGACTGGCAGAGCAACGGAGGGCGAGGTGGCGAAGTCCATCTGGAGGGAGGCCCAGACCTGGCGCGCCAGAGGACAGTCCCGAACGACATGAAGAGAGGTTTCCTCCTGAGAACAATGGAGGCAGGTATCGTCAGCGGTAAGGTGCCGTCTCACCCGCTGCTGGTTACTGAGCAAACGATCCTTCGCGAGTAGCCATAAGAATAAGTATTCCATTTTTTTTTGAAATTAAAGAACTCCAAATTTGAAAATGAACTTTATAAACATTTATACCAGAGAAATGAGTCTGTAGATTCGAATTAGGATTGAACTATATTTGATTGAGAATATTGTTACTAAGACTTCAGAATTTTTATTTATTTTATTTTATTAATTAAATTAAATAATTGATTGATTATTGACTAATAGACTTTTGAATGAAGTCAAGAACTGTGCAAGAACTTAAGAATTTTGGTCATTCTTTTTTATAATGTTTTTAAATGCATACATTTAAATTGATCAAACATGATTAAATTCATTTAATCTTTTGTAAAAAAAAGCTAATTATATAAAATTTTCTATTGTTTTATTATTATTTTAAAATTTACAAGTTAAATATTTTCTTAATTAATCATAATATAAATGTTAAAAATATTACATCAAACATGTTAAAATTAGGGATGGCATAAAAGGTAAGTATTTGATTTAATTTTCAATAAAGTTAATAGACAAAAATTCAAAACTAAGATATCACTACAACAAAATAAATATTCATAATAAAATAAAATAAAAATAAGCTTCTCAGTTATAGATGAATGGCTTTTCATTTTAGATTTTTATAGTTACAAGTTTACAATTACTTTAGTCAATTATAAGTTAATCATAAGAATTGTTATATAGTTAATATATCCAATTTCTTAAGAGTTTTTGAACCCATTTTAAGATATTAACTTAAATTTTACTTTAATTTATATTTTTATTCATAAATGAAAACGTAAATACTAGAATTCTAAAGGAAGCTGTTTCCTGTAATATTTTGTCATTTGCATTAAAAATAAATTAATAAAATATTGTTGAATACAACTTATATACACAATACATTTTTATGATTTTCTCCCTTGAAATTAATATTTGGAATTTTAACTTTTTAAAGATTAGAAATTTCAGTTGTTTTGTAATGTCTTCAAAAGTTTATATTTTATGAACTAAAATAAGATATAGTAAAAAAAACTAATTATTTTACTTAATTTAATTTTTATTTCATGTTATTGTAATTATTTTGAACATATTAAATTGTGAAATTTCTTTCCAACCTTTTAGATATTTTAAAATGTCAACTAATAGTTTAATTTAATGTATGCTTTAGTTACAATTTGTCAAATTTTCCTTAAAATGGTATACTTATAGGATGAATTTGTACCCAAAATTTTGTAAATCAATTGAGTTTGACTTCAAAAAATGAAAGCATCATATGATCGAGTAGAATACGAGGCTAAGACTAAAAAATCTATACATAGACAAAATTCGATTTATATGCTATATGAGAAAATTAAATCGTCAATAAAATCGCAGACTGTCCAAAATTAATTTTTCCCCACGAGTAAATCAACAATCGTAAAAGCAAAGCACCAAATACACCGACGTTTGATAACGCAGTTCGGCACACTTTGCCTACGTCTGCAGGACCTTCATCCAGATTAAATTCTTTCACTGTAGTCCACAAAAATTACACAAGATTGATCTACTCTTTAAGACTCAATTTATGTAATCAACCCATAACCTAACTACCCGTGAAAGATCTTCACACCCAATAACACGATCAACTCGTGTTAACCTTGTCAGAGCATTTTCCTAACTATTTCTACTCAAAAACAAAGACAAATAAAATAGGAACGCAACAATTTCAGATATGAAATTCTTCAATAAAATATTCAAGTAGCAACACCAACTATAAGTGTACTCATCTGTGACAAGGACTTCTAGGTCCTGCAACCATCAAACAAGAACTCAGCAAAAACAGCAGCTGCGCATGACCCTTGAACTGCTTGATAGAGATAACACCAGTGATGCAATGCTGCTCTAAGTAGACTCACGAAACTAGCTCAAAACAGAAGATCAAAAGCAAAACAGAGCAACATCAAATCGGCAGCCTACACTCCAGCGTGGTTCACCAAAAAGACAGGCTGTGTGCAGATCAATGTTCAGAATACCGTTCCGTACCGGACGGTACCGGCCGGAACGTTCCGTTCCGGCTGGAATCCGGTACCGGAACGGGAAAAATATTATCGGTAAAAAATTCCGGCCGGTACCGGCCGGAATCAAAAATTCCGATACCTTCCGGACAATTCCGCAAAAAAATAGTTGGTCAGGGATCATTTTGCAAAATAAAAAAATTAAACCCTAAAAATCCCAACGCCCCAACCCCCCCGACTGCGGACTGCCTCTCTCCCTCACAGCTCACTCACCGCCGACTCTCCCTCTCAGATTTCGTCTCTCTTCATCGTTGTCTGTCGCCGCCTGTCGCTGTCGCCGTCTGCCTCGCCGCGTCGCCAGTCGCCACCGGTCCTCCTCGGCTCCTCCTCCTCTGTTCTGCGTCGCTCTTCTCCTCCTCCTCCTCCTCGTCTTCTCCTCCACCTCCACCCGAAGACGTGCCGCCTCACCGGCCACCGACATCTCCGAGTCTCCAACGCCCCACCAGCCACCGATCCAGACACCGATCCGACATTTAACAAGAAGCCTGAGTCTCTCTTCATAACATCTCTGTTCTTGTGTGATGGGAAGACTGAAGAGTCGAAGACAATTCATGTAAATGGTAAGATAGAGAAGAAGGAGAATTCCAAAAATATGGAGAAATCAAATCGAAGAAAGTCGGTCAAAAACTGGTGTCTTGGAAATTTTAACAAATGTGACTAGTGGAACCCAAGAGTCATGTGAGTAGTTAAGTCATACATTGGAAATCGACAATCAGAGATTCCAAGACCATTAAGAAGGGCATGGGAAAAAGGAAAAGCTGTTTTTCCAATTCCAAAGTATATTAAATAATTAATTAGTCTTCACTTTAAAATATATTTAAAAGTGAATTTTATTCTCGATATCACCAATTGAAAATCAAGACCTTAGAATTAATAGGCACATGTCGGATGTCCTGTGAGTTGATTAGGTATCGCATGGACTGTATGGTTCAAAAACTCATAAATGCTTTTTTTTATTTTTATAAATAATTATTTTAAAATTTACGAAAATAGATATTAAATAATTCAATATTATTAATATAATAATTCAAATTGTTTTGAAATTGAATTTTCACAGTTTTGGAATAGAATTTTTAAAGTTGATAATTTGAAATTGATGGATTGAAGTTAAGGAATACTGTAGGTAAGTAATTTATGTTATTTTGTTATGAATTTGTAATTATGCAAAGATTGTAAATTGGAATTGTAAAATGGGGTTAGTAACTTAGTATGTAATTAATTAATTATGTATTATGCGAAGATTGTTAAAACTTAAAATTGAAAGTTGACAATTAACATGTAAACCTAAATGTAAAATTAATAATCAAATGTAAAATTGATAATAAAATTTTGTAAAATTGTAAAAACTTGTTTGAGCATAAAGAAGTGATGTATTGAATGTTTGATGTCAAATTGTGAATATGTTGTAGACTTGTAATTGTATATTTTACTTTTATATTTACATTTATTAATGTCAATTAAAAATTGTAAAAGCAACATATATATTTAAGAATGAAATATGAAATGGTGTATATAATATTATGGTTTGTTAAAAATTTATATCATTCAACTTGATCTCATGTTATGAATAAATCTTTGAACTTGATGATTGTGTATTAATATATGTGTATGAACAATTGTATAAGATATGTTATGCATTGTTTGCCAATTATGTAAATCATATTATACCCTTCAACTTAATCATTATTTTTCAAACTTTGAATTGAAATTGTTAGAAATGGAATTGGAAATTGTTGAAAATTCAATTGGAATTATGAATGGAAATGAAAATGGAATTATGATTGTTTTGAGATTGTTGGAATTAGGAATTGTTGTAAATGTAAGAAAATGAAAATAAAATTATGAAAGTTTTGTGATTGTTAGAAACTTAGAATTGGAAATTGTTGTAAATAGAAATGGAATTATGATTGTTTTGTGATTGTTGGGATTGAAAATTGTTGGTTATTATTGGAAATTCAATTGGAATTATTGTTAGAAATGGAAATGAAATTATGATTGTTTTGTGATTGTTGGAATTGGGAATTGTTGTAAATGGAAGAAAATGTAAATGAAAGGAAATGAAAAAAAAATTATGATTATTTTATGATTGTTGTAATTTAGAATTGTTGTATACTTGTATTGTAAATGGAAATGGGATTGTGATTGTGATTGTTGGAATTAGAAATTGTTAAAAATAGAAGGAAATGTAAATGAAATTATGATTACTTTGTGATTGTTAGAATTGGGAATTATTGGTTATTGTTAGAAATGAAAATAAAATTATGAAAGTTTCGTGATTGTTAGAAACTTAGAATTAGAAATTGTTGTAAATGAAAATAAAATTATGATTGTTTTGTGATTATTGGGATTGGAAATTGTTGTAAATGGAAATAGAATTATGATTATTTTGTGATTGTTGGGATTGGAAACTGTTGTAAATGGAAATAGAATTATGATTGTTTTTTGATTGGTGGAATTGGAAATTGTTAGGAATGGAAGGAAGTGGAAATGATATTATGATTGTTTTGTAATTGTTGGGATTGGAAATTGTTGTAAATGGAAATAGAATTATGATTGTTTTGTGATTGTTAAGATTGGAAATTGTTAGTTGTTGTTGGAATGGAAATCTAATTATGAATGTTTTGTGATTGTTAGAATTGGAAATTGTTAGGAATGGAAGGAAGTGGAAATGATATTATGATTGTTTTGTAATTGTTTGGATTGGAAATTGTTGGAGTATGTTTTGTGTTACTTATGATATATGTTGATTGGTTTGGATTGTTGGCTTTGTGATTATTACAGAATGAGTTATATTATATAAGATAGATATGCATATTGTCATTGTTTACTGAAATTGTGTGTTATTT
>JANIHY010000185.1:180931-197484 GCA_027479065.1 Erythroxylum brevipes
CTAATTTATATTCAAACATTATTAACAAAATTTACCAAAATTATTCTAAATTAATTATAATTTAATAAATAGTTGACAATTAACGACGTCTAATGAACTAGACGTCGTCCAATGTCAATTTCCTACGACGTCTCAACAACGTCGTTACAACTACTACATTCCCTGACGTTTAGTCAAACGTCGAGAATTATATGCTAGTTTCCGACGTCGGAGAAAGTCACTTTTCCCCGACTTCTGAACAACGTCGTTAAAAGTCCACAATCACTGACATTTTAGCCAAACGTCGAGCATTAAACGAAACTTTTCTGACGTCCTCTTCAACGTCGCAAAATCATTAATCTATCTACGACGTCTTCATTCAGACGTCGGCGAAACCTATTACCTACAGACTATCTACGACGTCTATTGTGACGTTTTATTAGACGTCGTAGATGGTGTTATGCGACGGTCTAAGCTATTCTACGGCGTCTTTTAGACGACGCAAATTGTATGCTTCTGTTGTAGTGGGTTTGTAGAAAGATAGAGGAAAATGTGAGATCTATAAATTTTAGGGACTTTTAAGCTAAGGTCTTGGATATTCTAGCTTAAATGACTTATGGGTAAGTTAGGTTTAAAGTATACTTTTATTTTGCTTGATTTTTATGATTCATATAGAAAGCTAAGGTGTCTCTTACATAAGTTTTTAGCTTAAATAACTTATGGGTAGGTTAAGTTAGGCCCACACGAATTCCTTAGTGTTTGCTGATCTCCAGCCGGGGTTAGGAATCGGATGACTTAGAAGTGCCCCATAACTCATTCCTTCTGAAACAAACGTTTGAAAGGATTTATATAAACATTTAACGTAATCATTGTCTAGCTGTTTGATTGATTTAGCTATTTATAATACACAAAATGCTATCTAACATTTACTTATTTATTGATTCAGCTTCATATCATTTACAATCTGATTTTTATATAGGAGGAGTATCAATATTCCAAAACTTGTTCAAAGATAACGCTTTGAAAATATATGGAAAATGAAATCTTTCAAACACTCTTAGCAATGGATTCGAGTCTTCGATTCACTACATTTATTATAAAAGAAATATCACAGCATATATATGAGATTGATTTATTCCGTTTCATATTTGCCTAACAAACGTTGACCCATTTTTAGAAATTGTATATTCAACTATGATTTGTATATTAAACCTCTAAATAAACCTAACCACACTATAGTTATTACCAACTAATTTGTTCTCTTGGTAAGATAATGCCGACCTCAGTTTCTAACTTTAAGATGATGCTTGACTCGTCTTTGGTCATACTCTTAACATGCTTCTATATGATATGGTATAATATAAGAATACATGCTAATGGGGAGACTCAGAATTATTCAAAAAGTAATTAAAAATTCAAAGAAAGATAAACAATTGTTCAAAAGATATAACATTAAGTAGTTATATATCTTCCTGAATAATTGATTTTTCTGGTCTTATTATATCTATAATTAATAAACATTTAACATTGATTGTAATTTTGAATTCGATCCAAACGTACAATTACGAATATCAATTTAATAAGATCGGGCATCTATTTTTTAAGGCAGACGATTAGCAACTTGTAGATTGTTCAACTTCGATCTTGGAATCTAGACAAGTTGGAGTAATAAAAATGATACCGTGTATTGTACTCCTTTTTGATAGTTTTATGGAATGGAGACGACACTTTCCACAACATTGCTCTCGATTAATATTTAATGAGATTCAAGTTTTGGAAGGCTAAATAATATGGAACAACTCCTTTAAGTTATTCAACTCTGGAAATGTTTTATATATGGAACAAATCAGTTAATACTATCAATCTACCTACCAAAATATTCTTCTGGTTATATTGATATATATCCACCCAAAAAATTGCTGATGCTTCACACATTTTTAGCGTCATTGACTTGGAATAACTCCTTGAAAAGACTACGTTGTAGCTGATGATATAATCTTACTCTTGCTACTTTTATTTTTTGTATTTTTTGTAAGATACAAGAGAATGCTTATATAGCATATACAAGAAATATTATTCTGGAAAGCTATTGATTACTATACATAAATTTACGCTATGTACCTAGTATTTCATTCAAGAAAATATTCCTATAATCTTTCTACAAAATATTCTATTATGAGCTCATAACACTCTTCTAAAGTTGGTGCATAGATGTCTACAATGCCCAACTTGTCTAATGAGTTATAAAAAACCTTGCTTGAAACAACCTTTGTAACGGTGTTTGCTAATTGATCTTCCGATTTGACAAAAGAAAGTTGAATTATCTTGGCTTCAAGCTTTTCTTTGATGAAATGTCGGTCTACTTCAACATATTTTGTTCGGTCATATTGCATTGGGGTTTGCACAATCTCTATAGCTATTTTATTATCACAAAATAAATTCATCATAGAGTTTGATGAATAGTCAATTTCTTCAAGTAACCTCTTTAGCCAAAGAAGTTTGCAAAGTCCTTTAGCTATGCATCTAAACTCAGCTTCTACACTAGACAAAGCAACCACCTTTTGTTTCTTGCTTTTCTACGTGACTAAATTTTCACCGACAAAGGTGAAATAACTTGATGTAGATTTCCTGTCCATAATAAATCCAACCCAGTCAACATCTATATAACCACTAATATTTAAATGATTATGTTTTCTGAACATAAGCCCTTTTCCTAGGGGAGACTTCAAATATCGTAAAATTCGTAACATGGCATTCATGTGATCCTCACTAGGATTATGTGTAAACTGACTTACCAAACTCATAGCATAGGCAATATCTAGTCTGGTATGGGACAAATAAATCAAAATTTTCACAAGTTGTTGGTACCTTTCTCTATTTGTGGGTATTTGATTTGGGTCTGCTCCCAATCCATGATTATGAACTATTGGTGTGTCTGCAAGTTTACATTCAAGAATTCTTGTTTTAGCCAACAAATCAAGAACGTATTTTCTTTGTAAAAGAAATATTCCTTAACTTGACCGAGCTACTTCGATACCTAAAAAATATTTTAATACCCTAAGATTCTTCATTTCAAATTCAGTTATCAAATTCTTCTACAAGCTAAAGATTTCTTTCTCATGATTCCCTGTAATTATCATATCATCAACATATATTATTAAAGTTGTTACCCTTCCATTTCGATGCTTTAAGAACATAGTATGATCCGAATTACTCTACTTAAAATTGTGCTTCTTCATAGCTAGACTAAACCATTCAAACCATGCTCTAGGCAATTGTTTTAGTCCATATAGTGCCTTCTGCATCTTACATACAACTCCGATTTATGGTGAGGTAGTGAAACCTGGTGGAATATTCATGTAAACTTCTTCAGCAATATTCCCAAAAAGAAAGTCATTTTTGACATCGAATTGATGTAGTGGCCAGTCTAAATTTGTAAGTAGAGACAACAACACTCTAACAGTATTCAACTTTGCAACTGGTGAAAAAGTGTTTTGATAGTCTACACCAAATGTCTAGGTGTATCTTTTTGCCACCAATCTTGCTTTGTATCTTTCTACTGACCCATTTGTCCTTATTTAATGGAGAACATCCATCGACACCCCATTATTTTCTTTCCTTTGGGTAGTGGCATAAGCTTCCACGTATCATTCTTTTCCAATGCTATCATTTCTTCAATTATTGCTTAGGTCCATTTGGGGTCATTCAAGGCCTCATGCACTATACTTGGAACATACTCAAATGATAACTTGTGCACAAATGCTTTGAGGGGTGGTGATAGTTTTTGGGTACAAAAATGGTGGGCAATTGGATACTCTGATTTCTTTTTTCCATGATTAGGTGAATATCGATTTAGTGACTGACCATGGTTGTGCCTGAAAGGTAACTTGTAGCAAATAGAATCATCAATAGTATTATTGGGATAATAGTTTAGATTGTGTACCTTAAGAGTCTTCTCAGGAGAGTGGCCATCGTTTGGTACGAGAGGGGATTGTTCTAGTATAGGGTACTGCTCTTGCTCATTTCGAGTATATTACTTTTGTTCAAGGAGTTATTCTTGCTCATTCTTAGTGTCAGCACCATCACTTTCATCTCCTAGTGGCATCATTATCGTCATTGATTCCATATGATGTGTTGGAAGGACTTCAGTCATAGCACCACTATGATTTTCAAAACTTGGCCAACATTCCTACCATCCACCATTTGCTTTTCATTTAGCAACTCCCCTCAATACAAGAATGAGAACTAGTTTTTGCAAAGAAAGTTTCAAATTCAAGAAAGGTGACATCCATTGTGATATAAAGACGTCTAGTAGCAGGATCATAGCATCAATAACCTTTCTTGTTTATTGCATATCTCAGGAAAATACAACAAATAGCACATGGATCAAGTTTTGTTCGCTAGTTCTTATGAAGGTGAACATAAAGAACGCATCCAAATATTCATGGAGGAAGCATTAAGATGGAGGGTAATGGAACATGATGAGAAAGAGCTTATAGTGGAGTTTCAAAATTCAAGACTCGCGGTAGTATTCGATTCAACAAGTAGACTGTAGTATGACTACATCTGTCCAATACCGTCAGGGTGCATATGCTACTGTTAACAATGCTTACATTGTTTCAAGAATATGTCTATTCTTTCGCTTTGTAACACCATTTTGTTGTGGTGTTTGAGAACAAATTGTTTCATGATAAAGACCATGTGCTTGAAAATATTCTCGTAACTCATTATTTTCATATTCCCCGTCATTGTCAAATTGAAGAATCTAGATTTTAGCAAAGAATCAAGTATTGAGCATATTATGAAAAGAACGGAATATTCCAAACACCTCACTCTCGTTTTTCATCAAATAAAGTCAAGTCATTTGTGTGTAATCATTCACAAAAGTCACAAACCATCTAACACTTGAAGAAATTAAGATCGAAGTTGGACTCTAAACATCTGAGTGAATTAACATAAATAGGGTTCCACAATTTTCAATCTTATTGGATAAGATACACGATGACTCATCGCTAGAATGTAAGTTTCACACCTAAAATCAGACTTATGTAGATTGGAAAACAAACTTGGAAACAAATGCTTCAAGTAAGAAAATGATGGATGCTCCAGTCGACGATGCCATAACCAAATCTGTCATTCTTTATCACCTGTTTGACTAAAATCATCCATTTACTACAACCCCTCCCTTTTAGTACCATGACCAATAATCTCCTTGGTGAAAATATCCTGGAACAAACAAAAATTTGGATAAATATGTGCGTAAAAATCTAATTCCTTTGTAACTTGGCTGGTAGATAATAATTTATTTTTGAAAGAGATGGAACTAAAAGTGCCACTCTCCCAGCCCCTATAACTGGGTATGTTGATCCATTAGCATTAGTAATGCACGTCTGTTTTGGTTGAGTAGTTTCGAAAAAATCTTGTGGATCAAATTTCATGTGATTAGTTGGCCCGAAATCAATAATCCAACCATAGTTACTTGAATCATTAAAGGCCACTGATTTATTTTCAACAATAGAAGAAGTGTCCTCTACTAGCATAGCGGCGGCTAAAGAGTCCCCCTATGGTATAAGTGATAAGTAAGGTCCAGTATTTAGCAAAGCTACTCGACCATAATTCTCTCCTAAACCAACTTCTTATTTCTTTTTTACCTTGAGTTCGTGCTATCACTCTGGATATCTATGTAACCTGAAATAGGTGTCTTTGGTATGTTTCACATTCCCACAGTGTGTGCAAACCCCTCCCTCAACTTTCGACTTCGACTTTGTCGAAGTGGTGGGGTTTCCACTGGACAAAATTTGAAGTGAGGGTTGTTGCTGAAATTTCTATGCTCCTTTTGAAATCATAGCAGCAGCACCAGGTGTGGCATCCCCTTTTGTCAACATCACTAATTGCCTTAGATCTTCGCTACGAACATATGCATAAGCTTGCTCTACCATAGGAAATGGTTGAATTTGGAGCACATCTTTTTGGATCTTGTCAAGACGATCATCTCGAGACCATCCAAGAATGTGTAAACTCTATCTTCTTGTAAAATAGAATTATACTTCTATATGTCAACTTCCCATTTCATCAGATTTGGTCGCGAAAATCAATTTCTCGCCATAAGCCTTAAAGATTGTTATAATATGGCTCGATAGATCCTCCACTTTGTGTAAGCCTTGTCACCTTCATTTTGAATTCATAAACTTATGAGGTGTCAGTGCCATCAAAATATGTTGTAACAATAACATTTCATACTACTTTTGTTGTTGGGAATCTGATGTAGTTGCTGATTAGTTTTGATTACATCGAGTTAATGAGCCACCACTTCACTACTACATTTTCAGTTCTCCATTTTTTGAAAATGGGGTCTGTCTCTTGGGGTTATGAAAGATCTCCATTTATATATCCCAACTTGTCTTTGCCCGAGAAATACATCTCAACAACTTGGGACCAAAGTCTATAATTGGTGTCATCTAGCTTGACTCCAATTGGTCTAACAACTGATTCATGAGTCGATGGTGTTTGGTTCAACATTTATGATATCCTAGATGTTAGGTCTGTAAGAATTGAATTCTCTTCTTGGGAGTTCTCTATTAAAGGAGTATTATCTCTCGTAGCTCGTTTTTAGAAAAACGTAAGTTCTAGGATCTATACTCTGATACCATGTCACAAAAGTATTTTTTATTTTTTGTATATTTTTCCAAGATACAAGAGAATGCTTATATAACATATATAATAAATCTATTAACTACTATACACAAATTTAGGCTATGAACTTGGTATTCTATATAAGAAAATATTCCTATAATCTTTTCACAAAGTCTTCTATTAACAGCTCAAGCCAACAGGTTTAGGTCTTTTAAATTTATTATTTCAAGTTCAAGTGGAGCATTATTATCTTAATTTAGTCATTAACAGATAGAGATTAATCGTCAAATAGTTTTGAACAAGTGTAGGAAGGAAAAGCTAAGAGATCAGTTATACCTATCATATAAACAAGCTTCAGAACAATTAATCCCAATGTTAAAGAGGAATCATGTTACTAAGTTGGATCGATGATTAGTTCCTCTCTAGTTTTCATTCTATAGTTACTAAGTTGGATCGATGATTAGTTTTCCTCTAGTTTTCATTCTATAGTTCCCCTCTAATTTTCACTCTAGTCTATTACCCAACCAACCCAGGCCACAGTTGGTCTGGGCTGAATTTGTCATCCCTACAAATTAAAATAGGTTTTGTATGATAAATTTTCAAGTTAGAATCGAGTTTGAGGGTCAACCTGTTTGATTCTACAAAAACGACATTATTTTATGCTGATTTTCCAAAATAATTTCATTTTAAATTTAAGCTTATAGAAACTAATGTTTAAAATGATATCTTTTTAGAGATAACGCTTGGGACCGAACTCAGACTCGAGATGCACAGCACAAGCCTACTCTAACTTTAAGAGACGTTGAGTCACTAAATCTAAAGAGCAAGTTGGGCCGGACCAGTAATCTGGCCCAACCCATTACAATCATCGATGGCTACAGGAAATTCTCGTTTTTCCTTTCAGTCAATACTTGATTAGATCCAAAGAAGCACACAGGCGTTCTACCAGAGTAAGCAGTGACCTCTTTCGACTTTAGTTATGTCCTACGTGATCATTAGCTGTGTCAGTTTCTTCTTGGGTTGGAAGTTGGTAGGTCACTCTTATCAGGTACGACCTTTCAACACAAAGCCAACCACCGAATTTCTGTGTAGTTGACATTCTATTCTATGACCTCTATATAATACTGTCTTGAATGGGCATAACATCACGATCATTACAATTACAACTATCCAACTTCAAAGCGTCGTCACAAGAAAAGGTTTTTCCATTCTAGCGGAACCCTGTTAGGGAGACAATGGAGATTCAAGTGAAAATGATCTCTAAAACTACAATCAGGCCTTCTTCACCAACCCCTGAGCACCTTCGTCACTTCGAACTCTCTTCTGTTGATCAGGCTATGGTCCCTATTTTTATGCCCTTGCTTCTCTTCTATCCTGCAAACGCCTATAGTAACAACCTGGAAATATGTGAACGAGTCAAGAAGTCTTTGTCCGAGACTTTAACCACATTTTATCCTTTGGCAGGACGTTTGAGAGAAAACTCGTACGTAGATTGCAACGACGAGGGTGTTCAATTCTTGGAAGCCAAAGCCAAATGCACAATCTTGGATGTTCTTCAGAATCCATATGCCAATCATCTCAACAAGTTCCTCCCTGTTCAAGTTGTGGACAGTAACAATGACATGCTTGCTTTTGTCCAGGTGACCTATTTCGAGTGTGGTGGGATGGGAATTACGTATAGCATGTCACATAAAATTGGTGATGCATTGTCCTCATTTATTTTTATCAATTGCTGGACTGCCATAGCTCGTGGTGAAGCAAATGCAATTCAGCCGCAGTTAGTTTCGTCAATTTATTTTCCACCTATTGACATTTCTGACGGCGAAGCTAAAGTTGAAGCTCTCAAGGAAAAAATTGTGGCAAGAAGGTTTCTGATCAGTCCATCTAGCGTAGCAGCTATCAGAGAGAAGTATATAAGCAGAAATGGGCAAACGAGAGGTCCAACAAGAATCGAAGCATTAACAGCTTTTTTCTGGAGCAAATTCTACAAAACAACTCAGATTAACGGAACTGTCAATAAGAATTACGTGATGCATCATCCTATGAACCTGCGTTCAAGAATGGACCCTCCTCTATCAGAGCAGTGTTTTGGAAATATCTGTGTTGAGTATGCAGTTGCAAAAGCCGACATGGAAGCTGAAGATGGTTGTTATGGAATTATAAGCCAAATGAGAGACGTAATAAGGAAGGTGGACAGGGAGTGCGTGAAGAACCTTCAACGAGGCTACCCTTTTGTGAAATTGGCGAAAGAGAAAACTGAGAGAGTAAGACGTGAGGACACGATTGCCTTTGACTTCAACAGTTGTTGTGGGTTTCCAATGTATGAGAGTGACTTCGGTTGGGGGAAACCCATGTGGGTAGGAACTGTTTGCTGGCCTTGGAAGAATAAGGTTATTTTCATGGACTCCAAGGAAGGTGGTATAGAGGTTTACGTTCACTTATCAGAGGACGACATGGTCAAGTTTGAGAGGGACGATGAGCTTATTTCACTGTCCTCAGCATTTAATCGGGCAGGTTGAATCATAAATGGTGTTTGAAATTGAATCGAGTGGGAATTGAGGGTCTTAGTCGAAAGCGACTAAACTATCTGACTTTGGCTGTTTGCTTTTATGTGGCACTAATGTTCATTGCCATCTTTATACCTTAATTGTCTAAATTTCATGATATGATTGAATTGTGTAAATTTTATTTACAACTGCTGAATTAAATTTTATAAAAAATGTTTTCTTAAATTATAATGTTTGTGTTAATTTACTCATCTTGTTATAACTCTTCCAATTTTCAACAAATATGGCAATTTGTGTTATACATTAGAAAG
This sequence comes from Erythroxylum brevipes, assembly GCA_027479065.1. NCBI lineage: Eukaryota > Viridiplantae > Streptophyta > Magnoliopsida > Malpighiales > Erythroxylaceae > Erythroxylum > Erythroxylum brevipes. Next base: position 190,362 of record JANIHY010000185.1, read on the forward strand.
AATAGATAATAAAAAAGAGTCAAACATATTTATAGCTTAATTTAAAGTTATTTCTGTTATATTATTCTAATTATTATATATATCTTTCAACTCAGCCCTTATAATATATTAATCATTTTATGTTCGAAACTTATTAAGTTAGGCAGACAACTAAAAATGACGTGCATCTATGTTTAATATCACTTAGAATATTCATTAATGATATTAAAATAAGTTTTAATATGAAGTGATTAACAAAATTCTAAGTTGGATATATAATTAAAAATGACGTGACATTAAGAAAAGTCTTAACGTGATTTGATTAGTACAGCTCAAACACTACATTAGAGTATTTAATAATTAGAATATTGAAATAAGAAATAATTTTAACTTAAAAGATTGAAATTATGATTTTTTTTTCCTATTTTTCAATATTTCCACTTCCTTTCCTTGCTATCATACCAAATTTTTGGTCATAACTAATTAATAAGTACTTTGTACATCAACACTACTCCAGCTAATTCAAGCAAGTATAATATAACCATTGAAAAATGTCTTCAAATTAACTCAATTTTGATCCAGTTTGGCTTGGTTGGTACAATGATCTAAATCATCAGGCGTGTGAAATCAAAATCGAAGCTTCTCTTAATTGAGATTGAGAAAATTTTAAGTTTGCGTTTGGTGATTTGGGAGACTTCGGTTCCAACAAATATAAATGGAAATGAAGCCAATATAGACTCAAACTTGTTTGAGCTATGAAATCCTCTGTCCCAAGCTCCAAAAGATAAATTGTACTCAGCTACTGCCTAATTCTACTATTAAAATTAAGCAAAAAAACAATTTTGAAGGTCAAAATGTGCCAATTAATATTTTAAATTGTGGATTATAAGTTATTTAAAATTACAAATTATTATAACAATTATGGATAAATCTAAATATAATTATAGATTATTATAATAATTACAGACAAATATAATTATATTAGTGCAGAAGTAATTGCAATTACGCCATGGCACCATCAAAGAGGAGAAAAATAAAATGATAAATTTCATATTTACCTTTCTTTCTCAAATTAGTCACTTTATAATGCAATTGCATACCTTCATTATTTCCTTACCGCGTATAATCTGAGGTCGTGATGAGCAACTTCATGTGATTGACTACCAGAATGGAATTGATTGGAAAAAAATGGGTAGTTTCGATGATCAAAACAGGTAATAATTGATAAGATACCCACGTCGTTAATTAGGCGTTTCATAATCAGTTAACTTAAACTTGTTTATCCCTGGTAGTGAGATGGGAATATTGTCTCTAATTCATCTTAATATTCACTTGCTTGAGATTACTTACTAATTCACTACGATATTTTTCAAAGATCTCCACTACCTATTAAAAAATTCTGTATTTCAGGATAGTTTTTAAATAACTATTTTATGTCAGATTAATAAATCTTAAAAAAACATTATGAAGTATGGTCGAGTCGGCCGTTTTGGGCCCAGATCCAGTCAAAACGACCAGTGGGCCGATCGGTCCATTCTTCAAAGATCAATCTTATGCCTAGGCCGAGCCCAAGTCCAGCCCTACGCCCTTCTCGGCCCATCCGTAGAAGGAAGTCTCCCATGCAAACATGTCAAGACCTAAACCTAGTTGAAAAACCATATATAAGGTATAATTCTCCCATAACAAATGTACGCACAATCATAACCTAGCTTTTTCAGCTTTTACGACAATCTCACCATCACCAAAGGCTGACTTGAGTGTCGGAGGGGCTAATCGGGATACAACCCCCGACAAGCCTTCTTTGTTTTGCAAGTATCTTCACGTCGAATTCATCACAGAAAATAGTCGATCACATGGAGCATAACGGCAACGTTCCGTCCTGCTAGAATCCGGCAGAACCAAAATAAGTATTCTATTCCTAACAATTACGTATTCTTGTGTTTAGTTAGAAAAAGAGAGTTAGAATAGTTATTCTCGAGCTTAATTATTCCCGAACCTGGGGAAATAGCTAAAGAGGACATACCCTTGTCTTTACTTATTTTGGATATCTCGGAATTAACTTTACGACGTTGAGGATTGAAATATTCTTATCTCTCTCACTTTCATCTTCACGCTTTACACTCTCATCTCCCTCACTCTTGTCTTCCTCACTCCCATCTTCACGCTCTCGTCTCTCAAGCTTTTCACAGTCTTCTCCAACATTTCTCTGCCAATTGCATGAATAAGGTATGTTTCTTGTAACCTAACTTTGCCGCTAATTTTTTTTCTTTTGCTATCAATGTGGTTGTCTCGCTAACCTCATCAACCAAATAGTTTTTCCGATGCCTATTTGGCCTTCTCATCTCTTCCAGTCAACTTGATTTTCTTTTAGAATATATCTGCGTCTTGTCTCTTTTCTGTATTTGTGCGAGTTTTTTTGTTTGATGAACGATTGTAATAGCTTGTTTGTTCCCTTTTGTGGTATTCAAGCAGTTAGGCCAATTTGTTTAAATGTGTTTGCATAAACTTGTTTGAAGTTGGAGTGAAAAATTATCTGAACTACTTGGGACGTGTTAATTGCTAATTGATATGATTGAAGGGTTTTTGAGTTATCTGGGTGGTATGAATTATGTTGAAAATGCTTTATCTGTGTGGTATTAATATGGATTGTAGGGTGTCTGCGTTATCTGGGTTATAGCACTAACTAGAAGATTTTGTCCCTAGATAGATTTCCATTAGAGTAAAAACTAGAAGAAGAAACCATTGGTTGTTAAAATTGGTTGTGAATGAATTTAGCAATTGACAAAAATTTTACTTCTTTCAATAGGCTATATATGGTATGAATATAGTTGGAGAAATTGGTTCCATGTATTATCTTTATGTTGTGGAAGATAGGAAAATTTGTTAATCTCTTCAGAGAGAAGATTAATACTAGTCTTAATAGAATTTTATCCTTGACAAACTTGTTGGAGCATTTGATAAATTTTTGTTGGTTTTTAGATATGAAAACAGAGAATAAGACTTAAAATTAAAAAGAAATCAATGTAAGGGATATATAGCAGTACAAAGTCTTAGGCATAAGTAAAGGGATATATATAGTAGTATATATGTAAAGGGATAATAGATGAACACATAAGTAATTGTTGTGATGTAAACCACTAATGGATAACTTAACTTCTTTAGAATAGCAGATTATAACTTAATTATAGTGAATTTCTAATTAAATATTGAATAAATGATGTTATTAGCAATTGAAACAAGTCATAATTTTTTTTAAATGCTTTAGTATGACAGTTATGTTTATGTTAAACTGTAAAATAAAAACATGTAAGTTAGAGAATTTCATTTACTTCAACCATACTTTAAATCATTTGTTTCATTTTAGTGTCCACCAATTTATACGGAGTGACTAGTTAAGTCAGTTAGTCACCCCCGTGACTAGCATTAAGTTACCACCGTGCATGACTAGCATTTAAGTTAGTCACACCACCTTTAAGGTGGTGACTTATCACCACTGTGAGGTGGTGACACTTGTCACCACTTTTCTTTTTTTAATTTTTAATTTCTCTTTTCATGCAACTTTACTTGACTTTCCCTTTAACCTATTTGCAAAATTCATAAAAAATAATCCAATTAATATTCATGCAATATTCACACCATTTGTACTCAATTTATCTCACATTTTGATCAAAATACAAAGATTTGTAACCAAAATCAAGATATGAATGTACTTCCTTATCCTTAGCTAGTCAGGTCATTATGCTTATTTTACTTTTGCCTTTCTTTCTATCTTCCTTAAGTTGGTGTTGGGTTATTTGAGTTACGGTTTCATTTAAACTGTTTGTTTGAGTTTTGGTTTTGATGTTCTATAATCCTCTCTATTTAACTCTGGAAATATTATCTTCTTTTTTCTCTCTTCCTCTACTTTATGCTTTCAATTATTTTGAATTATTTCATGGTTGTTCTCGTACATTGTAAATTGTTTGAACAAATTTATGTAAATACATTAGAAATTTTATTTTTTGCAATCATGACTCGTTTCAGTTTGAGTTTACATAGAAATGTTGAAAGAACAAAAAGGATTGTGACTATCTTGACTATATGGTTGCAGTTGTGTAATGTTGTTAGTTAGTTATATAGTTGGTTAGCATCGGTGGCTTCTTTATATAGTTATAGGCCAAGGGTTAGAAGTTATTTTCTAAATTTTTATGCAAATCCTGATTATGTGAGGCAAATTGTGTATGGCAATGATGAGTCATGTATTTCAATGGTTAGGATAAATAGGCAAGCTTTTTTTAAACTATGTGAAATGCTAGAAAGTATAGGAGGATTAAAGTCACCAAAAAATGTGCTTATTGATGAACAAGTAGCAATTTTCTTACATATTATTGCTCATTATGTTAACAATTGAGTTATTAGGAAAACAATTTGAAGGTTAGGTGAGACAATTATTCGGTGTTTTCATAATGTTTTAAATGTAATGATGCATTTGCAAGATCATTTGTTTAAGAAACTTGAGCGCATACTAACAAACTCTTCGAATCATCAGTGGATGTGGTTTAAGATAGATAATCATCCTATTACTTTTATAAGAAAATATAGTGAATGTGATTGAGGTTCCTCATTATTTTTTTATTTCATTTCAATTGTAGAATTGCTTAGGTGCTCTAGATAGGACACATATCAGGGTTAATGTGTCAATTAAAGATAAGCCTAGATTTCGAACTCGTAAGAGCGACATTGTAACAAATATGTTAGGTGTGTGCACACCTGATATGCAATTTGTTTATGTTCTTCCTGGTTAGGAAGGGCTAGTAGCTGATGGTTGAATTCTTCGTTATGCAATTACTAAGAGACATAGAGTAAAAGTGCCTCATAATAAGCTTTCCTATAGGATATAGGAAGGTTGTTTGAAATTTTATATATGAGATAATGTACATTAAATAACTTATGCATTGTTTTTTTTATATAACTTATATTGTGTTTTTTATATAGGTTGTTATTACCTAGTTGATACATGTTATACAAATTGTGAGGGTTCCTTGCATCTTTTAGGGGTCAAAGGTACCATTTGAATGAATGACATCAAGGTTACCAACTAAGAACTCTAGAGGGATTTTTTAATATGAAACATGCGACTGCATGCAATGTAATTGAGAGATATTTTGGGTTACTAAAATTAGGTGGGCTACTCTTAGGAGTCTATTATTTTATCCAATAAAGACACAATCGAATTATTATAGCTTGTTGTTTGCTTTATAATTTTATTAGGCAGGAGATGAGTTTTGATCCCTTGGAGAGTGATTTAGGGGATTATTTTCATACCAATCCAGTTGTTGAGGAGAAGTGTATAGCTATTATTGACCCAATTAATAGGTGGACAAATTGGAGAAATGAATTGGCATGCAAAATGCTCAATGAATGGCGAACATCTAGGTAAAATGAGAATTGACAATTTTTAGGTGTCAGATTATGTTTAAGTGTTAGGAGGTTTTATATTATTGATTATGTAAGTTGTTGTACTCTTTGTTGTTTATGTTGTACACTGTTATTAAACACTTTATGAATGTTTTTGTAAGTAGTTGATCATTAATGTTAATTGGTATGAAGAATTTTTTGAATGTTTCCTTTATTATGATGTTTATTTTTTAATTTATCAATATTGCTTTAATTTGGTAGATAAGTATGCCGATGAATTCCCCTTCAACTATTGATTCTCAAAGTTCAAAAGGAACAAAAAGAAAGTGGAACTATAATGAGAATGTTGTGCTAGTTTCCTACATGATTGATTTGCATAATATGGAAACGTACAATGTTGATCTTCGTTTAAAAGCTGGGTATCTCATTGAATTAGAAAGAATGGTAGCAACAAAGCTTCTTAATTCAAATTTAAAAGCCAAACCTCACATAGAGCCTAGGATTGAGACTTTAAAGAAAGAGTGGAGCATTGTTTATGATATGGTAAGGAAAGATACTAGTGGATTTGGATGGGATAGCGAAAGAAAGATGGTCACTGCTAAAGATCATGTATGAGATTCTTACTTAAGTGTAAGTATTGGCATTGAACTTTTAACTTGTTTTAAGTATATTCTTGAACTACTTTCATGTCCTTTATATAAATTATTGATGTTTTTTTTTTCATGTTGTTAGGGACACAAAGATGCTGCCCAATTTCGAAGGAAAAGCTTTCCTTTCTATAATGAATTGATTGGGATCTATGGAGAAGATAATGCAATTGAAAATGATGCACAAACTACTGCAGATATTCTTGAAAAAATGGAAAGATATGAAGGGTTAAATCAAGGTAGTGAAGATCAATATGAGCATAGTTTGCATGATATAGATGAGTCCTTCACCCAATTTCAAGTATCAAATCTTAAAAGACAAGCTGGAAATATTTCAAAAAGGAGGAAAAAAAGGAGAAATGATACGAGAGAAGCAAGCTATGTAGATTCACTTATTGTTGCTACCAGGATGTTGGGTGATATCATGAATCGGATTGGAGATAAATTGTGTAAAAGTATTGGGATTTAAACATATATTCAATAAAGAGTCAAATAATTATATAGTACATTGGGTGAGATAAAGGGGCTCACAAATGATGAAAGGGATATTACTTTAGGCAAAATTCCTTATCATCCTACACAAATGTTTGTTTTTTTTTCACTATTGCGCCTGCTAAAAGAATTGGGTGGGTGAGGAAGTTTCTTACCACACAGTAAAGGTTATGTTGAAGTTTAAATATTTTGCCTAGTTATTTAAAATATGGTTGAAACTTAATTCTTGTTCAACTAAATAACTTTTTAACAATTTAAAGTCCTATGTTAAATTTATTTTCAATATCGTTACATTATTATTTTATATTGCAATTGCGATTATATAATGAATGCTAACATGAATCGGACCAGGAAAAATTAATTGCTGCAAAATGTTGAAAAGTCATATGATAAGAAGAAAATTAATAATAATAAATATAATAAATAAAATTAATATTAATAAGGATAATAGTAAGTAGAAAACTAATAATTAAAAATAAGAATAATAAAATTAATAATAATAAGAAGAAGAAGAAGAAGAAGAAGAACAATAATAATAATAATAATAATAATAATAATAACAACAACAACAACAACAACAACAATAACAATAACAATAACAATAACAA